>OY731404.1:21140996-21172016 GCA_963425845.1 Sphenostylis stenocarpa | reverse complement strand
GTTTGTCAAGAACTCGGATGTAGCTCGATTAGAGTGAACCAAGTATAAATTTGTGTGTTAAATTTCTTCTTTCATCTCTTTTATTTTCTGTCTATAAACTTGCTGTGTTTAAACCAAATTACCTTTGCAAAAATTGAATAAAGATAACTCATTCTTCCAAAAGAAAGTAAGGTTTGTGAAAAAGTTTTAAAGTTCAATTCACCCCCCCTCTTGAACTCAACCATTAGTTCTTTCACAATGTTCTTCCATTGATCTTCGTATTATTCATGCCATAATGAATAATGAGCCGTTAGATTGGGGCGTTCTTGTCACAATGACCATGTTAAAAGCAAAACGTCATCCCACATTCAAAATTCCATATGCTTTACTTGTCTCTCGTATTCTTGAATATAAAGGAGTGAATGTTGAAGGTGAACAAGCAGTTAGAACAAATAACTTGAACCGCATGCTGGACAACACATTGATTCAACTCCAAATGGTGCGAGTCAATGATATTTATGTTCACAAAGATGACGTTCCTAATCAAGGTGATGCTAATGAAGATTCTGATGAAGATATGCCTCCAGCTGCTGAGTTTCCCTCTGACCAAATCCAAAGTGTTGGAACTTCCTCTACTCATCATGAAACCCGACAATCCATGGAAGACATGTTATCTGACATGAATCAGAGGATGCAATCATTCTTCACTCTTTCTGGAGTACGGCATGAGGAATTAATTCGTCGTATATCTGATGTAGATGATAAAGTGTGCCATTTAGAAAATAAATTTGATGCACACTTTCATAGTGATGATAGTGAAGAATTTTAAATTTGTTGTTTATTTTCTCTTCTTGTGATGTAATGTATTGACATTTCTGAAATAAAATGTGATGTTTTGTTATTACTTTGTTTGAGGGGGAGCTTTCTCTAAATTATGCATATTTTGAGGGGGAGCTCTTATGATTGTTATTGCAGAGTTATTTTTTATTCTAATCAAAATAGGGGGAGAAAAATATTTAAAGCCTAATATGATTGTTTTTAAATATTATCTGGTATATTATCTGGTATATTATCTGGTATGTTTAATGTGTTTGTTAGTATGACAGATAAAACAGGTTATTACAAAGGCTTTAAAATAGGCTTTAAAAGATAATTTTGATCATCATCAAAAAGGGGGAGATTGTTGAACATTCAAGGACTTGATGTTGCACTTAATAGACATGAAAATTGTTGATTTTGATGATGATTCAAGAACACAAAGACTTAGAGTGTTGAAGACTTGTTTTGTATTGTAATAACTCTGTTTCAATTAGATTGAGTCTGTAATATTAGAGTTTAAGATAGCCGGTACATAGTCTGCACCTTAGAAGCTTCAAAAAGCTCATATTTATCATCCAGGCTCGGCTTTAATCGATTAAATAGGGAAATAATCGATTAAAACAGTGAGAAAAATCATTTTCTGTAACAACTCACTTTTTTAATCGATTAAATCAAGTTTTAATCGATTATTAGGCGGTTTAATCGATTAAATCACCTTTTAATCGATTAAAACAGAGAGGTTTGGGTTCTGTTGATATTTGGCTCTGTTTTAATCGATTAATACTTCTTTTAATCGATTATTTCAGTCAGTTTTTGATTTTTAACTTCAAATCAAACCTATTTTCGAAAACCCTTTTCCCAAGAACCCTAATTCCAAAAATCCCAATTCCCAAACCCTAATTTCTCTACTTAAACTCTTCTATGGCACTCAGAAAACAAGAACAACCTTTTCCATACAAAAGTTAAGTGCTGTGAGTGCCAGAGAACTGTTTGTTGCAAGGAAAGGGGGCTTTTGGAACCTGGTGTGGGCTAGAAGCGATAAGAATCACTAAGTGGAGTTCTTAGTGGATTGTGTGTTGTGCCGTCTCTAGGGAAAACTGTTCATCATCTCTTGTGGATTTCAAGAGAGGTGTTTTCTTATCTTTATCTTTTCAATTGTAATTTGTTGTAACAAACTTGATTATAGTGACAGCGTTAATCCTCTGTTTGAGTGATTAGCAACTGGACGTAGGGTCTTTTGATCCGAACCAGTATAAATCTCTTGTGTAAGATTCTCTTCTCTTCTCTATTTACATTTACATAGTTTTTAATCGGTAAAATTTGGGGAAAATTTTGAAAACCTAATTTTTGTTAAGTAACCAATTCACCCCCCCTCTTGGTTTTTGTCCGACCACGCGAACATTCCGCTGCGCGATTCTAACATGATCAAATGCTTGAATTATGGGAAACTGCTAAGTAGGACTACTATCATAGTTCAATGGTTAGCGAGACAATGAAACTAACTTCTTGCTGATAGGATATTGTAGTTTGAGGTGCATAACATTTAATATGTTTTGCTGAAAATGGCTGATGAAAAGAAGAACAAAGGGCGCAACAAAAGTAGAAACAAACAGGTTTTTGTGGATGCTTAAGGCCTTCAAAACACCTGCACTTGAGGACATTTTAGCTAAGAAGTTGCGATGTCACATGATTGGATATTTTAATCTTTCAATAGGAAGTTCAGTCCTAGAGTGGATGATTACATGACTGACTCCAATCAAGGCTCACTGTCTTGTCTCACATTAGGGTGATCATAAGTGATGATAGTTTTGACTTAGAATCTAGCAACTAGCTTGTAATAAAAATCTAATTTTCAAAATCAAAATCAAGAAAGAAAGTGACTTAGAATCTAGCAACTAAATTGACACCATAGATTTAAAGAAAATAGGTTGGAACAGATAATTGATTGAAAATGGGCATCGACACCAAATTCTGACCATGTTATGGCAACCAACTGATAGAATGATAACCCCATAACACTTGATAAAGGGCACCCGTGATCTTTCCCTCTGTTGATAGCATTATCACAGACCATAATCAAAATTGTAAACCTAGAATGTCTACACAAACACATTCAAATTGCTAGAGCAGGCACAAAAACTTACCTCTTGAACACCTAGAATCAAAACTCGCAACGAAAGGCACCAATGATAGCGACGACAACAACAACAGGTGACGCGATGGTAGCGGCAGGTGGCATGATGTATAGCGGCGACGAGGTTCGCAATAGAAATAGAGAGAATGGGGAGCTCTGTTATGGGTGAAGTGATGAAATCGAGTGGCAAGGGCAAAGAAAAATAGAAGATACTATGTCGGTTGCCCAAATATTCGTCATAAAATACACTTTCTATGTCGATTAAATTTCAACCGACATAAAAAGTGAATTTGCCCATATATCATGTCGGTTACATAATAACCGACATAAAAAGTTCATAAAATTATTATAAAAATGCCATCGCCCTATATACTATGACAGGTGGATTACAACCGTCATAAAAAGTCGTCATAGAATCATATTTTTCCACTAGTGTATGCACTTCAAATCACAAAATAGTAGAGTTTTAGTTAGAGATGATAGCAATGCAGGTCATCTTAATTACTTTGGTGCCTTGACAAATATTATTGAATTAAGTTACTTAGGTAAAAAACAATGTTGTTATAAATATGGATTTATTCTGATTAATAGTAATAGTAAATTGAGGACTAATGAACCATATGTCCTAGCTAGTCAAATTCAATAAGTATATTATGTGAAAAACACCAATGATCCTAATTGACATGTTGTAGTAAGAACCAAGTCTTGAATCTTATATAATATGCCCGAAGAAGCTATACATGAGTTATATCAAGAAATATGATGATATTGATTTTATCCATTTTACATCTAAGGATGTATCAAACAATAAACATGTGTTATGTTTAGATAGAAATCACTTAACCCAATCAACTAGTTAACAAAAATCCAAGTGGACCATATGAAAGTTATTAATAATAAAGAAGGAACAAATACCGAAATTATCATTTTAATAAATAACAAAGAAAGTAATGATATTATTGAAAATGATATAGTTGATTATAATTTTATATTATTTTAAAAAATATATTTTGTTAGTTAAAAAATAAAGAAATATTAAATAAATAATTTTTTTATTGAATTATATATATATATATATATATATAAACTTATGATAAATCATTATTGATATAAATAAATTAAAATTCTAATGGTAAATAATTTATTATTATTAATGAATATTTTATAATATTATTAACATAATATTTTCTTAATATAAAAATAGATAATTCTTTTAATATAATAATAATAATAATAATAATAATAATAATAATAATAATAATAATAATAATAATAATAATAATAATAATAATAATAATATATTAAAACTTTAGTTTTATGATATCAAACATTGCGTATATTAAATTAGTAACAAAATAATTTTTAGTAATAGTGTAATAGAGAGTGAATATTTTTTTAACAACAATATGATGCAATAAAAACAAAACAAATAATATTTAATTTCTATTATTTTATAAATATTTTTAGTATTTATAAGTTTTTATTATAAGAAAATGAAAAATCACATAATATTTATACCAGTGATATATTATTATTAATCAAATTATAGTTAAAATTTTAATTTAATTATAATTATATGATAATTATAGGGAAAATAAAATTGATTTAACGGAAGATCATAAATTTAAAATGAAACAATATATATATATATATATATATATATATATATATATATATATATATTTGGGATAAATTATTATTGATACAAATATTTTAAATATTGTTATTAATAATATATAGTTTTCTTACAATTCTACTGACATGTCTACTAATATAAAATAAATAATTATATTTGTAAAAAATTATTTCATACATATAGTTTTACCTTTTTAGAGAAATTAAGTAATAATTTTTAATTTTATCATTATTATAAATAGTATTTATGACAAATAAAAAAATCATTTATATAAATAATTTATTAATTTGTCATGACACAAATATTCTTAAATTCTAATAACTAATTCAGTCAAATGTTTTATAAATATACTCACGTATCTATTATAATATAGAAAGTCATGATTAATTTTTTCATCTAATTATTCTTTGAGAAATAATAAAAAAATCTGGCACCTCTTAAACAATTATTTAGAAATAATATAATTCAACATTCCTTATGTGTTTGTTAAAAATAATAAAAATTAGACCAAATTAAATAATATATTTTTATTAAATATAATATTCAAGTAATTCTAATTATTTTAAAATATTTTTATATTTTTCATGTTATTTATTTATATTACTGCTAAAAATAAAAGTAAGTTAACTTAATAATAATGAATAGGTATTGATAATTAATTTTGTCCCTCGAAAGTATGACTAAAGGTTTTTTAATATTAAAATAATTTTTATTTTTTATATTATTTAAATATTTTGTGTTATTAAAATAATTAATTTTTATTTTTATATTATATAAATATTTTTTCAATTTTAATATTAAATTAGTTATCTAAATTAAATATAAATGAAAATAAAATATATTTCTTATTTATTGAAATAAATCTTCAATTTAAGCATTACAGATAATATAATTTATTAAAAATAAAACTAAGTTAAATCAAAACCGTGTATACTTGGTAACTATCCTTATCTCTTTTAAGTAAGGGATCAACTAAGAACATTAATACTTTTAGCTTATTTATTTCAATAATTGTTTAAATTGATGAATAATTAATAAAAATTTTAATCTTATCATTATTATAATATTATGATGGTAAAAAAGAAATAAGGTTATAATTGGTTAAAATGAGAATTTAAATGGAAGGTACAATTTAAATATTTTATTTATTATTAGGAATATATATATATATATATATATATATATATATATATATATGATAATAATAATTTATAAAAATTCAATAAATTTTATATTAATGATATTCTTATTTTATTATATAATATTTCATTTTAATAACTAATTATTTGGAACATACATCTTTTGTATGAAAGGTAAAATAATTTTAATATTTTATTTATTATTAAGAAATAGACATATATATCAATAATAATAATAATTTATAAAAATTCAATAAATTTTATATTAATGATATTCTTCTTTTATTATATAATACTTCATATTAATAACTAATTATTTGGGACAAACATGTTTTGTATAGAAGGTAAGCTAATTTTAATATTTTATTTATCATTAAGAAATAAATATAGAAATGATAATAATAATTTATAAAAGTTCAATAAATTTTATATTAGTGATGTTCTTATAAAAAAAATTAATTATATAATATTTATATTAATAATTAATTATTTGTGGCATAATTAATTCATATGTTCAGTGAAATTATGATAAAAAAATTTAGTTTAATCACTATTTAAAATAATAGTATAATAAATATATTTTTGTATTATTTTTAATGAATTATAGTGACAATTTTTAATTTCATCACTATTATATATATAATATTTGTAACAAATATATGTTTTTGTCACTTTTAATAAAATTATAGTGACAAGTTTTAATTTTAGTCACCATTATAAATAATATTTATGATAAATTAAAAATTATATATATATATATATATATATATATATATATATATATTGGTTATTTTATTTTTGTCATTAAAATTTATATTTATTAATTGTATTGTGTAAATTAGAATAATAATTTTACGTCGACACTCTAGGATACGACGTAAAAGGTTTTTTTTATGTCGCACCTCTTCCGGTACAATGTAAAAGAGGTCTTTTACGTCACTTCTTTTAAGGTGCGATGTAAATTTTGTTCAATTTTTTTACTTTCTAAAGTTTTTTATATATGTTTAGTGGTATATGCAACGTAGATTAATATTAGATATCGATAACTGACACAAATTTATGTCACAGGATCGATATAAATTTATGTCTTCCGTTTTAACATAAGTTTATATGTAACGTAAAATGTCCAAAATACATTATGTAAAAGACCCCTGCCACTATTGTGTTGATTACATATATAGGGTGAAATTGGAATTGAATTGAAAACTGTTGTCATAGATTGAATCTCTGGAGCATATTTTAGAAATGGGAACAAAGTTGGTGTAGGAGAGAGTGTTGTCAAATTTCAAATTTTTTGGGGAGAATAGTTGTAGTGAGGTGGCACCGCCGCTGGAAGAAATGTCTCTAATGCGATGGTGGTGCCGAAGAGAGGCAACATGGAGTAATTACCCGTTTGGGTAAAGTAGATGTTCATGATGGTCGCATTCATTGGATTGCTTATGATTTCTATGCAAGTAAAGGAGAAAAAGAAAAAGAAAAAAAATTAACACCCACAATAATAATAAAATAGAGTAGAAGAAGAATACAAGGTAAGATATTTATGCACCTAAATTGGTCATAGGATGGTAATTAAATTTGTACTATATAAAATTATCTGTCTCCACCTCGAGTTTCACAGGGAAAAATCGAATTGATCAAGGAGAGGGTAGGTTTAGGTTTTCTCCGCTTTAAAAAGTTCAGGTTCAATTTCAAATTCCAATTGCAATTTCAATTTTGCACGTATTCAGTTTTTTGAATTTTCAATTTCAATTTCCTCATGCAATTTAAATTTCTTAATTTAATTTCTTAAATTAATTGCATTCCGATTTCGTAATTAAATTCCAATTTCTTATTGTTGTGATAATTAAGTGTTGATGGATAGTTAAATCTTTGTATTGATTTTCCAAGTGAATGCAAGTAGATCTTTCAGGTTTTGTTCTTGAATTTCATTTCGTTTGTTCTCTTAACTCTTCATCTTCTAATCTCAGTGTTGAATTATAATCTGGTTATGCTTGATAAACCGAAAGTAATATCACAGTTTGCTTAATTCTATGTTAGAGATGATATTATGTGATGTATGCAATGCTTAATTGTATAAGAATAATTTGGGGTTAATCTTCGCTTAGTTGGTTAATTTCATATTGGAATAAGGGTTAAAATTAATTTAGGCGCTTAGTTGATTAATTCTGGATTGGAATATAATTTGAGATATATCTTCGCTTAGTTGGTTAATTTTAAATTAATTTCGTAATCTAGGATAAGTGACACTGAATTGGAATAAGGAAATCAATTGCATTCTAATCTATTTCTAATCCGCATTTTTATAATCTGCCTTTGTTCTGTTTCATTTAATATTTTAAATCTGGAAAATCTCCCCTTTTGTTTCTATTCTAATTTGAAAATTGACAAGCTTTGATAAGAATTCGTGGTCTTTGGGAGACGAGCTAGGAAAGCTTCCTAGTACTATATTTATCTCGTTTTAATTATTTGACCAAGTACGACATCGATCAAATTTGGTGCCGCTGCTGGCGACCAAGATTTCGTCTAGGTTTTCAATTTTCTCGTTTTTATTTTCATTTTCTATTTTTTTTTATTTTCTATTTTCTCGTTTTTATTTTCTATTTTCTCGTTTTTATTTTCTATTTTCATTTTTTGTTTTTATTTTTTGTTTCTATTTTTCGTTTTCTATTTTTGTTTTTATTTTCGGTTTCTGTTTTCATTTTCTATTTCAATTTTCATTTTCTCGTTTCTATTTTCGTTTTCTCGTTTCTATTTTCGTTTTCTATTTTCTCGTTTTCTATTTTTATTTTATATTTTCATTTTTTGTTTTTTTTTTGTTTTTATTTTCTCGTTTCGTTTTCGTTTTCTATTTATGTTTTTCTATTTTTTGTTGACTAGATCAAATCGCTACATCATTCTCTTTGTCTAAGCGATTATAAGTGATTATTAGTGCAAAAATTTTGATTTCGGATTGTGCAGATTCAAGTGAAAATTTCAATTTGTTGCTGAAACTGAAATTGAGGTAAATATGATCAATTCTGATAATTTCTCTGATTGAAATTCAAACAAATCGAATTTTACCTTGCTGTTGGTTAATCGATTATTTCTATTTCTGACCGATTATTTTTACATTCGGATCGATTATTTTGTGCATTTTTGTTAAAAAAAAAAGAGTTATTATAATTTGTTCTTGTGTGCTTCCTAAATCAATCTTGCCAGAAAATTCTTGAAAACCATTCTCATAGGAAACTCTGGATATAGCTTGGTAGTGTGAGAGTGCATGTCTATGACGATTCTGGCTAGGAAAGACTTGGTACTTAAGCGTGTCCATTAGTGACCTACCTCTTTTTCCTGGGAACCTACCTGGTGTACTTGTTCACGGTCTATCATTGTCATTCCAGTAAACAAGTGATTTCTTTTTAGGATTCTTGGTTGATTCTTGGGAAATACATGAATTGTTGCATATAGTGCATGACTAGGAGCAATCCTAGCCTTTTACAACCTTTTGATCCTGAGATAGACAAGACCTTTCATAGATTAGTTAAACATTCTAAGAATTCATCTCTTGAGTCTGAACCATTAGATAGTCTTAGTGATAGTACTGCACCTAATATACCTTCTTCTAATAATTTCCAAACTGATAACATGGGTGATCAACATGCTGGACCTCGTGATAGAACACTTCGAGAGCTTGTTGCTCTTGAATTCACTTATGAAAGCTTATGTATCCAGTATCCAATATCCTGATGAAAATGTACCTTATGTTCTTAAAACTGGACTCATACACTTGTTGCCCAAGTTTCATGGTTTTGCAGGTGAAGACCCTCACAAACACTTAAAGGAATTTCACATTGTCTCTTCCACCATGAAACCTGCGAATGTCCAAGAAGACCATGTGTTTCTTAAGGCTTTTCCTCATTCCTTGGAGGGAGTTGCAAAGGATTGGTTGTATTACTTAGCTCTCAGGTCCATTACTAGCTAGGATGATCTGAAAAGGATGTTCCTGGAGAAATTCTTCCCTTCCTCTAGAACCACTGCAATCAGGAAGGATATCTCAGGAATTAGGCAACAGATTGGAGAGAACCTCTATGAGTACTGGGATAGATTCAAGAAGTTATGTGCAAGCTGCCCCCACCACCAAATATCTGAATAGTTACTACTTCAATATTTTTATGAGGGGTTGAATAACATGGAAAGAAGTATTATTGGTGCTGCAAGTGGTGGTGCACTTGGTGATATGACTCCTACAGAAGCTAGATAGTTGATAGAGAAAATGGCCTCGAATTCCCAGGAATTTAGTATAAGGGGTGATGCAGTAGTTATTAAAGGAGTAAATGATGTCGCTACAGACTCCTCTGCTGAAATAAAAAAAATGGACAACAAAATTGATGCCTTAGTAAATTTAGTCACTCAACTTGTTGTAACCCAGAAGAATGATGTTGCACTTGAAAAAGTTTGCGGTATTTGTACTTCCATAGATCATTATATAGATGGTTATCCCTCATTACAATCTGCAGAACCAGATGCTCCACAAGCTTATGCTGCAAACCTTTACAACAACAGAAGTCCATAGTAGCAGCAAAATTTTGACTTGGTTTCAAATAGATACAACCCAGGTGTCGCCGCCGTCAAAAGAGGTGGTCGAAGCGACGCGATGGTTTTCTTTTACTCGCATTTTTAAAAGTGTGGTTCAACGCCTTTAAGTTGTCCGATAACCGGGCTGGACCTAAGGACGAGGTTTTCGAAAGATTCGAGGAGTCACCACCAATGTTTTTACCAAAAACATTGGAAAAGGAAAAAAGAAGGTAGTGGTTTTTTAAAGAAAAACCAACTTTGGTTATTACAACCAGAGTTAGGTATGGGAGTTAGTTACGTGTAGGGAAGGTATTAGCTTCCCTACGACGCCCCTTCTGGGTTCCCTATGATGGACCATTTTTTATAAAGAAATAATAACTATAAAATTACCCTTTTACCCTTATTTATTCATTGCGAAAATTAAGTTATCGACTACATGGTCCTAAATGACTAATGCACAACGATATTATCTAAAAAGAAATAAAATAGAGAAAGGAATATGGAGGAACCTTCGAAGCAAGCTTTTTATGATATGTTCTTGAAAGAGGGTGCTTTTTGGCAATCTCCACGCTCTACAATGATGATCATTCTTTCTCGCAGCACTCTAGAATGCTTTCTAAGAACTCTGGAAATGCTTCAGAGGGGTTCTAGGAGAATAATTTGAGAATGGTACAGTAGGGAAAGTTGTAGAATTGTGTGAAAAGAGTAAGAAAGTCCCCCCCCCCCCTTTTATAGGAATTCACACCTGTTAGGTCGGGACCGCCGTCTCGCCTGACAAGGTCGGGATCGTCATCTCGCCAAACGAGATGGCGGTCTCACCTTCGGCAAGTGGCAAGACGGTCGTCTCGCCAAACGAGACAGTAGTCTCGCCATTGGTGAGTGGCGAGACGGCGGTCTCGCCCTTAGCCAATAGCGAGACAGCGGTCTCGCCCTTAGCCAACAGCGAGATGGCGGTCTTGACCCTTTGGGTGAAATTTCTTATTTTTCTTATACAAAAATACTTCCTATTCTAATATGGGGCCTATTGATCAATCCTAGGGACCTTTTAGGCCTTGCCCATCTTCGAACAGAAGTCTTTTGCTCTTTATTTTGAGGTCGGACAAGATTTGGGGTCTACACCAGGCTGAAGAAATCATCCAAACTTGAGATGGTCCAATCAACAACCACAACCACAACATTAGTAATAACAACAATCTCCTCCCACTGTCCAAATCAATGCTGGACCGAGCAAATATGTGCCTCCACCTTTTAAAAAATAGTATCAGAGACAAAATGAAGTTCTAGTACCAGCACTAACTCCAGTATTAGCACCAACTCTAGTACCAGCACCAGCTCTAGCTCCTCAACCTTCATTTGAAGAGCTGGTCAGGCAGATGACCTTACAAAATGTGCAATTCCAACAGGAGACAAGAGCTTCCATACAGGAGACAAAAGCTTCCATCCAGAGTTTGACAAATCAAATGGGGCAGATGGCTACTCAGCTTAATCAGGTACAGTCCCAAAATTATGATAGATTGCCATCCCAGACACTGCAGAATCTGAAAAATGTCAGTGCCATCACTTTGAGGTCTGGCAAGTAGGTTGATATCCTAGTAGCTGCACCTGTACCAGCATTTATGCCTGCACCTCAGACAGATAATAGTGTTGCATCAAAGAGAAAGTGTCTTGAGGAAAAGGAACCTGCAAGTGGTAGTACAAAATCGTCCAGTTCTACTGCACAGAATAGTCAGCAGCTGCAACAGCCTCCTATCCCTCTTCCATTCCCTCCAAGGATAATTTCAAGTAAAAAGATGGAAGAGGTAGACAAAGAGATTCTAGAAACATTCAGGAAGGTGGAGGTGAATATTCCTCTTTTGGATGCCATCAAGCAAATTCCTAGATATGCCAAGTTCCTGAAGGAGTTGTGTACTCACAAGAGAAAACTAAAGGGAAATGAGCGGATTAGCATGGGTAGAAATGGGTCTTAAAACGTCTCTAAGACCCATTTTTTAGGGATTTATTAAAATGATGCGTATGCATACTTTCCTTATGCATTTATTTTCTCTCTTGGTTTTTCCACTTATGACATGATGCAATATGAATGACACGACTTTGTCAAAATTATTTTTATAAATGTTTTGATTTTGTTATTGTTATTTATTTATTTTGGTTTTTTATTTTATAGCCTTTTATCTCTTCTGTCGGACTGTGTGGCTACTTAGCTTACAAAGAACCTGAAACCAGGCTAGCTAAAAGGCAGACTGTCCGAGATAAAATGTAGTTTTATGTGAAAGAATATTTAGCGTCCCTTATCACTTCTGTCGGAACTGCGTGGCTACTTAGCTCACAAAGAACCTGAAACCAGGGGCAGACTATCCGAGATAAGGGTGTTTATTTGGAAAAAATATTTTTTTTGTGATTTTTGTTCTGTTGTTTGGTTATGCTATGCAACAGACAAATGCAACAAACATATGCACACACAATTCGGTCATCCACGAACAAGCGAGAATTCATTTTTATCACGAGGTAGGGTTTTCCTGCAGAAAAGTGCATTGGCGAGGGTTGGTTCTAACTGTTCTCACCAGGCTAAGGCCCCCAAGGTGCCCCCATTATAGGGTCCCCACTCTCCAGCCGTCCGACCATGCTTAGCACTAAGGCCATAGTTAGTCTTGTTTCCAAAAGAGGAAGGTTATCACCTTGAGTGGTGGTTTCCGATCACACTGGTGGGCTCAAGGCCCTCACTACAGCGAACCGTACCTGCCACCCACTCCCTATGGATTTCTCACTTGCCCTCGGGTATAGAGGGAACTGTAGTGTGCAAGGGTTTGTGTACAGTTTGTATTTCACACAATTGCGTAAGTATAAACAAGCAACAGTTATTAAAGCCAAACCGTAAAACATGTTATAATACAAGTTAAGGGCAAAAGCGTTATTTTCTTGGTTTATTTATTTTTAAGGCGGCCCATCACTAAATGGGATCAACTCTCGAGGCTTCCCCAGTGGAGTCGCCATCTGTCGCCGCCACCAAAATCGAGAGGCGGTCGGAGCGACGCGATGGTTTCGACCCTCTTGATTTTCGCGTTTTTTTATGGGTGGTTACAACGCCTTTAGGTTGTCCGATAACCGGGCTAACCTAGGGGCGAGGTTTTCGAAAGGTCGTCCTTGGGTTGTCCGATAACCGGGCTAACCCAAGGACTAATTTTTGAAGGGTTCTGTGGAGTCGCCACCGATGTTTTTACCGGAAACATCGGAAAAGGAGTTTAAAAGGCATTGGTTTTCGAAAAAACCAACTTTGGTCGTTAGAACCAGAGTTGGGTAAGGGAGTTAGTTACGTGTAAAGGGAGTATTAGTCCCTTTATGACGCCCCTTTCGGGTTCCCTATGACAGGCCAGCTATTTTATTGATAAATAAACCGGAAAATACGCTTTTTCCCTTTTATTTTGCAGAATTTAAAGTTATGACTACATGGCCCTAATCTATTGCATAATTTAAAATTAAAGGAGTAAGAGTAGAGAGGGAGAATTTAAACCTCCGAAGCAAGCTTTCTTTTTATTTCTTATAAATGAAATGGGTGCTTTTTGGCAGCCCTTCACTCTACACGACGCTGGAAACTTTTCTAGATGCCGAAAAATGCTCACAAAGGCACTCAGAAGCTCCGGAAATGCGTCGAGGGATTCTAGAGAGAAGTTTTAGAGAGAAGGGAGAGCAAAAAGCTGTGTGGTGTGTGAAATGGGGGGGAGGGAGCCCCTATTTATAGGTTTTCGCGCCTGACAATGGCGAGACCGCCGTTCTCGTCTGACAGGGTCGAGACCGCCGTCTCGCCAAACGAGACCGCAGTCTCGGCAAACGAGACCGCCGTCTCGGCAAACGAGGCCGCCGTCTTATCCTTCGCAGGTGGCGAGACCGCCATCTGGGAAAGCGAGACCGTCATCTCGCCATTCGCAGGTGGCGAGACCGCCGTCTCATTTCGTCTTTTGCGTGAGGCGAGATGGCGGTCTCGATTTCGAGACGGCGGTCTCATCCCAAAAAGGCGAGAAACCTTATTTTTTGTCCAGAAATCCCTCCTATCCTAGTATGGGGCCTAATAGTCTCTCCTAGTGGCTTGTTAGGCTTCGTCCATCTTCGAATAGGAGGTCTTCTATTCTTTATTTGGAGGCTGGGCAAGATTTGGGGTCTACAGCTGCCCCCCCCTTTACCAGACTAGTCGGCTGTTGGCGTGTTGTGCCAGACAGATTGACAGGAAGGTAAAGGAGTTGACCCTCTTGCCCGGTTACCCTTCGAATGTTCCATCTTGCGGCGGTTGATCTTCTGGGGAAAACTTGTGCGCTTCTGGGATGCTCCTTCTGACGGTAGCTGACCCCTTCGGCTGATGAGTACGAACCCCCATCTGGTTTGACGAGTATGAACCCCCATCCGGTAAGCCCCCTTTTGTAAGGCCTGATGAGTATACACCCCCATCTGGTGTTTGACGAGTATGAACCCCCGTCTGGTAAGCCCCCTTTTGTAAGGCCTGATGAGTATACACCCCCATCTGGTGTTTGACGAGTATGAACCCCCGTCTGGTAAGCCCCCTTTTGTAAGGCCTGATGAGTGCATACCCCCATCTGGTGTTAAGCCTCCGGATACTCCATCTTGCGGTAGCTATTCCTTTGACCATGGTGGCGGCTTACTACTCTAGCTCATGCGCCGATGTGAAACCTCGGGATGCTCCTTTGACGCGGTAGCTGACCCCTTGGTTGACGAGTATGAACCCTCGTCTGGTTTTGGTGCCTCTGGATGCCCCTTCTTGCGGTGGCTGACCCTTTGGCGATGGTGGCGGCTTACTGCTCTAGCTCATGCGCCGTTGTTTGAGATGTGTCCTCTTGTCTTCTGAGGTTTGTCCAGTCTGTGCCGGGGATTTTGTGGGTGTTCATCCAACTTGTTGATTGCTGGGGATTCTTTGTTTTTTGGCTTTTTCTGATAGCCATCCAGCCATCTAGCTTGTTGTTTGCTGGGGATTCTTTGTTTTTGATCATTTGGTAGTGGTCATCCGACTTTGCTGGTTGTCGGGGATTTTTTATGAGTGCCTCTTAGGTAGGCAAGAATCCCCTGGGGATTTGTTGATCTTGGTGACGCCTCTCGAGTAGGCGGATATCCATTGAGTTTCTGGTAATGCCTCTGAGTAGGCAGATTCTTCATCGGAAGTGAAGACTTTTGGCTACGTTTGTTTTGCCTCTGACTAGGCTGATATTCCCTTATGGGGATGCTGGCTCTTGCTTGGCAGGTCTTGCCTATGCATAGGCAAATGACATTCTGAGGATGAACTTGAAGCTTTGCCTTTGCAGTAGGCTCACTAAGATGATCTTTTTTTTTTATTGATCCACCAGGGAGTTGGTTGACTTTCCGGGGGTCAGATTTTGGTAGCCCTTTGGGGGAATGGAGTCTCGACTCCTTAATTGATGTGATGCTCTTATTCTGTTGGAGGAATGGAATTTCTGATTCCTTCTTTTTTGTTGATTTTTCCTTTTTCTGAGTACACCTAGGGGAGCAAGGATTTTTATTTGATTTCGCCTTTTTCCGCGATTTACCTCTTTTTTATCGCGATTTGCAATTTTGGCTTTTTCGGGATAATGCGTAAGCCTTTTTACTTTTTAGTCTCTTTTTATTACGCTGGCTTTTTCCTTCTTTTTGGGGGTCCACTAGGGATGAAATTTTCTTTCTTTAGTGATCCACCAGGGAATTAGTTGACTTCCTGGGGATCTGATTTTTCTTTTCTAGGAATGGAGTCTTGGCTCCTTGATTGATGTTGCTGCGAGCTATACTTGTGAAACTCTTATTTCACTGGGGGATGGGAATTTCTGATTCCTTTTTGTAGAATTTTTTGGAGATCCACTTGAGGATTTTTAGTCGGCCCTCTCTATCATGGCCTTTTTGGACATCTGCTGGGGATGCAAGGGTTTTCTTTTTCTCTTTTTTTGTTGAGCCTTTGATGGTATGGAGATTGGATTCTCTTGACTGTTGATGATGATGGGCTCTTGAAGCCTTTATTCTCCATTGGGGAGTGTGGAGGAGACTTTGGGTGAGTGTGCTCGATGACTCATGTGATGGCGGTGCTGAGCCATGGGGTAATTTTGTTTTGCCTTCGGATTAGGAAGGGATCCTCTTGGGGATGACTAGGCCTTTCCGTCGACTTTTCTTTTATGATGTCTTGATGATTGTGCCCTCTTTTATTGGGTGATGATTGGAGCTTTGGCTTCTGGAAGCTTCTTATGATAACTCGCTCTTCTTTCTTGAGGGAGAGCAATGTTTGGAGACTTATTACTTTCTTGTGCCTTCTTTTTCTGGGTAGAAGGATGGTAGTTGGAGCTCTTGATTTTCGGAAGCTCTTTTTCTGCTGAGTCGCTTGATTGACAACTTGCTTCGTTTTCTTGAGGGCATTATTTGGAGACTCAGTCTCAGTGATCCTGTTTTCAATCACAAACATGGAGCTAGTCTCCTTATATGCATGAATGCTTTTCGTTTTTTGTTACTTGTCTGAAGTAATTTTTATTTCTTTCATTTTTTACATTGACAAAGTCGCTTCGTGCGACTACTTGTGTGGATGCCCTAAATGCAATCTATTCTTTTTGATTGATGCATCTGGAAAAGTGAATGGCATTCTCCTGCTGGATTTTTTATGATTATGATGAAGGGCCCTTCTCTTTTATTCATTTTTTGGTTTAGCCCTATCTTTTGCCTAGACCACCCTTTTTGGGGTTTTCGGTCTAGCAGGCTGCCTTAATTTTTGCCTAGGATATCTTAGCGGGTTTTTTCCTTTTTTATGAATGCCCTAACTTTTTCCTAGACCGCCCTTTGCGGGTTTTCGATCTAGCAGGCTACCCTAACTTTTGCCTAAGAATCTCCTAGCAGGCATTATTCTTTTTATTCTCATTTTTTCTTTCTCTTCTTTTTTTGAGAGATAGGAGTCTATCATATGCATGCAATGTTGGCGATATGCATCCTATAATATTATTTCAATTAATTTTTCAAAAGGATTAACCAATGTGCTTTTACTTCTGATGAGCTTTTGACGTTATGCGCTTTCGTTGACAGGGATAGGCTGTACCCATTTTGCCATCTCGATTTTGTCGCGACCAAAGAATGATTGTGTTGATTTTAGAGCGACTTATCATGTTAGTGCGCCCCTCCCTTTCCTTGGGGATGTCGATCCTCCTATTGATTACTATCTCCACATTTTCCTACTAATTACTAGAATGTCGTAGTGGTAAGGGTCAAGAGAAAAGAAGGAAGAGGATTTTTAATTCAAAGGCTTGTGTTTTAGAATTGTTTTATTTTGACAAAAATGGTTTTTGTAAGCACGGCTAGCCAAGGTTGGTTAGAGTGTTTAGGCTAGTTTAGACAAACGTTTTGTTTATGGAGTGGCGTCTTATTCCATGGCGCTTGCTATGACTTCCCTAGTCCGCCCTTTGGGTTTTCAGTCTAGGATGTTGTGTTTTGTTTTGTCCTAACTTTTGTTTAGGTTTCTTTTTTCTTGTTTTGGAAACCTAGCGGACTTTATTTTGTAACCCTAATTTTTGCTTAGGCTACCCTTTATGGTTGTTCAGGTTTCCTAGCGGGTTTACCCTAACTTTTGCGTAGCCCCCTTTGTGGGTTTCCTACCGGGTATTTTTGCCCTTTTTGTTTTTGACCTTTAGCTTCTATGGGCTTCTTTTGGGCTTATTTTGATTTTTGTTTTCTTTTTGCACAACATTGGCGAAACACGGCTTTATTTATGACGAGGTAAAACTTTATTTTGTGCTTCTAGTCAATCAGTGATGATGGATTTGATCTGTATTTTGGTCAATGGCGCATTTTGATTACTTTGACGCACTTTTGAAAACGTTTGCTTAAACATGGTTATTAATGAGGTTTAGGTATGAATAGCAAGAAGAGAAGCAGATAGTAAGAATGACATTCCTTGTAATTAATAGGGAAATGTGTGCCCTACAATGCTCGGGGGTCGGGCTAGCCCCGAGGAGTAATATCTAATAGTCATTGGATTTACAAACCCTAAGAATCAGAAGGATAACACCTAATGACTAAAGTAACTTTTGACGCTTGAACCCCTCTATATGGGAAAATCTGATTTGAGGTGCAGAGGGGAGACTTCCCTTTTCTCTATGTAGCTTGATCCTTTGCAGGATAAAGCTTCAAAGGATTGTCTTTAAAATCTGGTGGCTCCCTTATTCCTTGAGAGTTTCTAATGAGCCCTTGGTTTGGGCGATATCCGTATTTTCTCATCATGTGGGTCACCTTCATATTGTTGGGGAAGTCTTTTCATATTGGCAAAAGATATTTCAAAGGTCCTCTTCAGCCGCATCTATTCAAGGTAGGGCAGACGATTTGCTGATCCAAATGTCGTTTTTAGCTCGAACCATGACCAACTTGTCGCCTACCGTGAGTTTGTCTCTTTGGCGGAGCGTTGAAAGAATTGCCTCAGTGTCGTGAATCCAAAGTCTCTTCAATTTCCTCTTTGGATTATGTTTCCTTCGGTCTTTTTATTTTTCCTTTATCCTTGGGAGCATTGTCTTATAGCTCCTGGGGGTGTAAATTCTTTCACTTCTAATCTTGTCCCCGAATGTCGGCTATGCTGGAGATATCTTCATTGATAGACGATGTTTTTGCGTATCTCCATGGTACAACTTTTTTGATGTGGGAGGCATGAACAAACGCGATGATATCCTTGCCCCCTCTCCTTTATTTACTCAGATGACCAACGGTTGAGGCTTATTATCCTCCTTAGGCGGATCAACCGTTGGAAAAAACTTGATGACAAAATGTTTGCTCTTCATCTTATTCTGATTCGTGGAAAGCACATCGACTAATCCTTTCTTTTTATTATCTTATTATTATTAAAGTGAGAATGAATGAATGCAATTTATGAATGCAATAGACGGTTGAGACAAACAATTTTATTTATTTCATCTAGACAGTGTACATTCCTCAATGCAATGTTTCGGAGTACATTTTTTTTTAAAAAAAAAGTGGAGAAGCCTAACTGAACCCATATGCGGGTAAATATTTCTATTTATTTTCTTTTTGACTTCCCATGCATGGCATGCGAATGCCCTAATGCTCTTTTCATGACATTGAGGAATGTCCACTTTCTTCAACTGTCTATTATTAGATGCATGTTATGAGGATGAAGCTTGGTGGATGCATGTATGCAAGTGTTTGTTTTTTCCTAAACATTATCATGTTTTATTTTCTAACATGATGTATGATGGTGTTTGGAATTTTTGTGTTTTTTTTTCGTATGCGGATGAGGGCATGAAGAATACCAGCCGCTTTCTAGAATGCAAAAAGATTTTTATTGTTTAAAACAAATGATTTATGAGATGGATATTCCTTAAGATAATGACTTACGTATCCTCCTCAAAGTTTACGCTTTGTGGGCTATCCTACCCACCTCGGTGTAATCGTTCCTTTCCCATCACATATTTGACAAGTATAATGGCAATCACCATTACACCTTAGTACACTTGTCCCTTCCTTGTCGCGAAGGTCACAAATGTGCTCGGGGCCTCTTTCGCCATTGTCTTAGGGATATCTAGTGCTCCCTAGAATGAATGTATTTATGCATGCACCAATACAAAAGGGCAGTAGATGTTCAAAGTGACATAACTTTTGACTGGGATGTCCGATTTGGACGCACAACATGTCAAAACGAAGAGAAAAATGTGAAGAGCCAAGCTGCAAATACCCAAAGGGGATTTGGCCCAGTAATTTTTCCAAAAAACGCCTCTAAGACCCATTTTTTAGGGATTTATTAAAATGATGCGTATGCATACTTTCCTTATGCATTTATTTTCTCTCTTGGTTTTTCCACTTATGACATGATGCAATATGAATGACACGACTTTGTCAAAATTATTTTTATAAATGTTTTGATTTTGTTATTGTTATTTATTTATTTTGGATTTTTATTTTATAGTCTTTTATCTCTTCTGTCGGATCTGCGTGGCTACTTAGCTTACAAAGAACCCGAAACCAGGCTAGCTAAAAGGCAGACTGTCTGAGATAAAATGTAGCTTTATGTGAAAGAATATTTAGCGTCCCTTATCTCTTCTGTCGAAACTGCGTGGCTACTTAGCTTACAAAGAACCTGAAACCAGGTTAGCTAAAAGGCAGACTATCCGAGATAAGGGTGTTTATTTGGAAAAATATTTTTTTTTGTGATTTTTGTTCTGTTGTTTGGTTATGTTATGCAACAGACAAATGCAACAAACATATGCACACACAATTCGGTCATCCGCGAAAAGGCGAGAATTCGTTTTTATCACGAGGTAGGGTTTTCCTGCAGAAAAGTGCATTGGCGAGGGTTGGTTCTAACTGTTCTCACCAGGCTAAGGCCCCCAAGGTGCCCCCATTATAGGGTCCCCACTCTCCAGCCGTCCGACCATGCTTAGCACTAAGACCATAGTCAGTCTTGTTGCCAAAAGAGGAAGGTTATCACCTTGAGTGGTGGTTTCCGATCAAACTGGTGGGCTCAAGGCCCTCACTACAGCGAACCGTACCTGCCACCCACTCCCTATGGATTTCTCACTTGCCCCCGGGTATAGAGGGAACTGTAGTGTGCAAGGGTTTGTGTACAGTTTGTATTTCACACAATTGCGTAAGTATAAACAAACAACAGTTATTAAAGCCAAACCGTAAAACATGTTATAATACAAGTTAAGGGCAAAAGCGTTATTTTCTTGGTTTATTTATTTTTAAGCCGGCCCATCACTAAATGGGATCAACTCTCGAGGCTTCCCCAGTGGAGTCGCCATCTGTCGCTGCCACCAAAAATGAGAGGCGGTCGGAGTGACGTGATGGTTTCGACCCTCTTGATTTTCGCATTTTTTTATGGGTGGTTACAATGCCTTTAGGTTGTCCGATAACCGGGCTAACCTAGGGGCGAGGTTTTCGAAAGGTCGTCCTTGGGTTGTCCGATAACCGGGCTAACCCAAGGACTAATTTTTGAAGGGTTCAGTGGAGTCGCCACCAATGTTTTTACCGGAAACATCGGAAAAGGAGTTTAAAAGGTGTTGGTTTTCGAAAAAACCAACTTTGGTCGTTAGAACCAGAGTTGGGTAAGGGAGTTAGTTACGTGTAAAAGGAGTATTAGTCCCTTTACGACGCCCCTTTCGGGTTCCCTATGACAGGCCAGCTATTTTATTGATAAATAAACCGGAAAATACGCTTTTGCCCTTTTATTTTGCAGAATTTAAAGTTATGACTACATGGCCCTAATCTATTGCATAATTTAAAATTAAAGCAGTAAGAGTAGAGAGGGAGAATTTAAACCTCCGAAGCAAGCTTTCTTTTTATTTGTTATAAAGGAAATGGGGTGCTTTTTGGCAGCCCTTCACTCTACACGACGCTGGAAACTTTTCTAGACGCCGAAAAACGCTCACAAAGGCACTCAGAAGCTCCGGAAATGCGTCGGAGGGATTCTAGAGAGAAGTTTTAGAGAGAAGGGAGAGCAAAAAGCTGTGTGGTGTGTGAAATGGGGGGGGGGGGGGAGGGAGCCCCTATTTATAGGTTTTCGCGCCTGACAGTGGCGAGACCGCCGTTCTCATCTGACAGGGTCGAGACCGCCGTCTCGCCAAATGAGACCGCCGTCTCGTCCTTCGCAGGTGGCGAGACCGCCATCTGGGAAAGCGAGACCGCCGTCTCGCCATTCACAGGTGGCGAGACCGCCGTCTCGTTTGGCGAGACGGTGGTCTCGTCTTTTGCGTGAGGCGAGACGGCGGTCTCGTCCCAAAAAGGCGAGAAACCTTATTTTTTGTCCAGAAATCCCTCCTATCCTAGTATGGGGCCTAATAGTCTCTCCTAGTGACTTGTTAGGCTTCGTCCATCTTCGAATAGGAGGTCTTCTATTCTTTATTTGGAGGCTGGGAAAGATTTGGGGTCTACAGGTATTTATCGATGATTTTACTGTGTATGGATCCTCTTTTGATACATGTCTGAATAATTTGGATAAAGTACTTCATAGATGCATTGAAATTAACCTTGTTCTTAATTTTGAGAAATGTCATTTCATGGTTGAGCAGGGTATAGTTTTAGGGCATATCATTTCCAGTAAGGGCATAGAAGTAGATCTTGCCAAAATATCTGTTATTTCACAGCTGCCTTACCCCTCTTGCGTGCGAGAGGTTCGTTCTTTTCTTGGTCATGCATGATTCTATAGGCGCTTTATCAAAGATTTCAGTAAGAAGGCCCTACCACTATCCAACTTGCTGCAAAAAGATGTTGATTTTATCTTTGATGACAGGTGCAAGGAGGCCTTTGGCTGCCTCAAGAGTGCTCTGACCACCACTCCTATCATTCAGGCATCAGATTGGACAACCCCCTTCGAGTTAATGTGTGATGCATCAAACTATGCACTAGGTTTTGTCTTGGCTCATAAAGTGGATAAGCTGCCTAGAGTAATCTACTATGCTTCCAGGACTTTAGATGTTGCCCAAGCTAACTACACCACCACTGAGAAAGAGTTATTGGCCATTATTTTTGCGTTAGATAAATTTAGGTCATATTTTCTTGGTTCTCGAGTTATTGTGTTCACTGACCATGCAACTCTGAAGTACCTATTTGAAAAGGCTGAATCGAAGCCTCGACTGATTAGGTGGATGCTATGGCTCCAGGAGTTTGATTTAGATATCTGTGACAAGAGCGGAGCCCAAAATTTGGTAGCAGACCATCTCAACAAGATCGAGAAAGATGAGGCTCATGGTGATGCTTTGCCCATCCAGGATGACTTTCCCGATGAAAATTTGTTTGTTATATCCAACTCTTTCCCCACCCCTTGGTTCGTAAACATTGTAAATTATTTAGTTGCTTCTATTTTTCCTCCCATGTCATCTAGAGCGCAAAATGATAAACTTAAGAGTGATGCTAAGTATTATATATGGGATGACCCCTATCTGTGGAAGTTGTGCAGTGACCAGGTAATTAGGAGATGCATACCAAATCAGGAGATTGACTCGGTCCTGAAATTTTTTCATTCTTCTGAAATCGGTGGTCATCTTGGCATTTAGAGGACAACTCGTAAGGTGCTTGACTGTGGTTTCTATTGGCTCGCCATCTTCAAGGATGCATGGAGGATTTGCAGCACTTGTGAGCAATGTCAGGAGGATCCCTTACATGGAGACAGTAGATGCCCCAACAACCCATGTTATTTTTTGAGGTGTTTGATGTATGGGGTATTGATTTCATGGGTCCTTTCCCTATTTCTTTTGGTTTTTATTATATTATCCTTGTAGTTGACTATGTTTCAAAATGGGTTGAAGCCAAAGCCACCAAGACTAATGATGCTCGAGTTGTTGTGGATTTTGTTAGATTTAACATCTTTTGCAGGTTTGGAGTACTAAGAGCCATTGTTAGTGATCAAGGAACCCATTTCTGTAACAGGTATATGCAGGTGTTACTAAAAAAGTATGGAGTTGTTCACAGAGTTTCTACACCTTACCACCCCCAAACTAATGGGCAGGCTGAAATCTCAAATAGAGAGATCAAGAGGATTTTAGAGAAGATTGTCCAGCCGAACAGAAAGGACTGGAGCAACAGACTGGAGGATGCTCTTTGGGCGTATAGGATTGCCTACAAGGCACCCATAGGGATGTCACCTTATCGGGTTGTCTTTGGAAAGGCATGTCACTTACTTGTGGAAATAGAGCATCGGGCCTATTGGGATATGAAGACTTGTAATTTCTCACTTGACCAAGATGGGGAGGAAAGGAAGTTGCAACTTAATGAGCTAGATGAGATTCGACTGAAAGCCTATGAGAACTCAAAGTTCTACAAAGAGAAAACCAAGAAGTTCCATGATAGCCTGATAGTTAGGAAGGACTTCATGATTGGCCAAAAAGTGTTGTTGTATAATTCTAGGCTTGGACTCATGGGTGGTAAGCTACGATCAAAGTGGACTGAACCTTTTGTTGTTACTAATATTTATCCTTATGGTACAGTTGGAATCAAAAGTGAATCCACAGAAAAGAGCTTCAAAGTAAATGGGCATCGACTGAAACCATTTCTCAACAATCCTTCTCTAGTGGATGTCGTTGTGGATGAGATGTCTCTGGCTGATCCCACTTCTCTTCCACCATGATCAGGGAGTTCTTCTTTATCCTTCAACTCTTTTATCTTGCTTGTCCTATTTGTTTAGTGGATATGATTGTATTTACATTGAGGACAATGTCTGATTTAAGTGTGGGGGAGACTGTTCTTTGTTTAGGATTTTTAGTTTTCTTTGTTTTGTGTACAATTTGCATGCTTCTCTTGAATTTCTGGGTTTTGTTTAGGTTTTGGGAATTTTCTTTAATCTTGGATATAAGTTGCTTAATACTTTATGGATTGAAATCCTTGTTCTTCTTTGCATGCCAAGTTGATTTTGAGGTTTGAGAGGTTGAATTGGAAGTGACAAATTTACCCTATGTGAGGTTTTGAGCCACTCTCTATCCTTTCTTTCTTGTGTGTTATGCCTTTTGATTGCTTGCACAGTGGCTTTGGCTTGACTCTTTTTTTGATGTTTCTTGATTCACATGCATGTTTGGAGCTGATTAAGGCAATTTTTGTTGTGATTAACCTCTAGCCAAATAAGCCTACCCTGAATCAATTCCCCTGGTAGCCCCTTTGAGCCTATGTTTCCCTTTACTTCTTTTAAAGTTCATTACAAGCCTCAAGTGAAAAATCCATGATTACCTTAACCTTAGGGATTTTTGGAATCGTTTTGGGAATAACTAAATAAGTGTACGAGTGTGTTTTTGTTGGATGATATACTAACTAGTTGGTTCCTTAATGTACAGTTTATGCAATTTAATTTTTCAAAATAAATGTGAAAATTAAAAAGAAGTTCAAAAGAAAGAAAAGTGTTGTTAAGGAAAAGGAAATTGAAATGATTAGTATTAGAGGTCTTTGAGCATGCTTTGATGTTTATTTTTTACTTATTCCCCATTTCTCCTCTAATTCCTAAGGTTCTTAGCTATGTCCCATATGATATTCTCCACCTTGTCCTTGGCCCCATTACAACCTTGGAAAGACCTTTTGAAGATTGATTTTCTTGACATGTTTTGAATTATTTGGACGATGTCCAGAGATGGCTGGTTTCTTTGACTCTTTGAATGTTGGAGGTTGTCAATTTCTTTGTTTCTCAGGTTTCATTAAGGAGTATGAAAATCTGTTTATGTTTTTGTTTCTATCCTTTGCATGATTTTCTTTAAATGTTTTTGGATTTATTTCCCTGCTCTGCTGCATTTCATGATTTTGCCCAGGAGTGCAAAAGGCTAAGTATAGGGGTATTTGATGGAACATATTTTATTACGTAAATACATATCATTATGGCCCTAACTACTCTCACATTTAGACTTAATTTCGTGGTAGTATGATGTTTGTTATCTGTCATTTGAATTATGGACTTAATTGCAAAACTAATTAATTTTCGTATTTATTGGCAATTTAACCTTTGCTCAGTAATAAAGCCATATCTGCAACTACAAAACTCCAAATTGAGAAATTGAAAGTGATTTATAAAGCTAAGAGGCAAAACTACAAATATCTCTCTCATGTGCATTGTCCAAATCCAACCGGAAGATGACCAAAGTTGAGTTCGAAAAACCACCACGGAAGCTGCCGTGCAGGTGTCTGGATTTGGGTTTCATTTTATAATATTTTACGTTTTGGGCCAATTTGTCTTTAGATGATATAATGCAGTGAGTGGATCAGAATTGTTATGAGCCAAGTTGGAGAAACCTAGGTTAAATAGCCATGCAGAGAAAGAATATAGGGAGATTAGGGTTTTATGTAGAGAATAGACGGACGGAGGTAGCATCGACACTAGGGTTTTACGTAAAGTTTTTTGGTTTGTTATGCACTTTGTTCAATTTTAATTCTACAATTTGTTTTCAATTCTGCATTTCAGGTTCAATTTCAAATTCCAATTGCAATTTCAATTTTGCACGTATTCAGTTTTCTGAATTTTTAATTTTAATTTCCTGCTGCAGTTTAAATTTCTTAATTTAATTGCATTCCGATTTTGTAATTAAATTCCAATTTCTTATTATTGTGATAATTAAGTGTTGATGGATAGCTAAATCTTTGTATTGATTTTCTGAGGAGAAAGCATGTAGATCTTTGAGATTTTGTTCTTCAATTTCATTTTGTTTGTTCTTTTAACTCTTCATCTTCTAATCTCAGTGTTGAATTATAATCTGTTTATGCTTAATAAACCGAAACTAATATCATAGTTTGCTTAATTCTATGTTAGAGATGATATTATGTGATGTATGCAATGCTTAATTGTATAAGGATAATTTGGGGTTAATCTTTACTTAGTTGGTTAATTTCATATTCGAATAAGGGTTAAAGCTAATTTGGGATTAATCTTCACTTAATTGATTCATTTTGGATTGAAATATAATTTGGGATGTATCTTCGCTTAGTTGGTTAATTTCGAATTAATTTCATAATCTAGGATAAGTGACACTGCATTGGAATCAGGAAATCAATTGCATTCTAATATGTTTTTAATCTACATTTTTATAATATGCTTTTGTTCTATTTCATCTAATATTTTAAATTTGAAAAATCCCCCCTTTTGTTTCTGTTCTAATTTAAAAAATTGACAAGCTTTGATAAGAATTCGTGGTTTTTGGAAGACGACCTAGGAAAACTTCCTAGTACTACATTTATCTGTTTTAATTATTTGACCGAGTACGACATCGATCAGGATGTAAATGGATTTTCAAAATTAAATACGATTCTGATGGCACCATTGAAAGACACAAAGTCAGACTTGTGGCTAAAGGTTACACATAACTAGAAGGAATTGATTTTATTGACACTTTTTCCCCTGTTGCTAAACTCACAACAGTGAGACTTTTGTTAGCCATTGCAGCCACCAAAAATTGCTATCTACATTGTAGACCACAAATATTGCCCGACCTTATAATAAAGTTCAGAAATCCTCTATTTTGAAGATGGACAAGGCTTCATTAGGCCCCTAATAGTGTTTGCTAGGCTCCATGTAAGAAAACGAGAGTTTTCTTAGAGAAAATAAGAAATAAAAAATAAAAATTTTGTCAGAAAATCTGGGATGGTCGTCCCAAATCCCAGACGGTCGTCCCACCTGACAAAATCCGAAACGACCATCCCGACCTCTTGAGTGAGCGTTCCTATAAATAGGGCATCATTCCTCACACATTCTCACACTGAGAGACACTTTCAGACCTCTACACACCTCTAGATACACTTCTAGGCACCGAGGGATCATTCCAATTGAAAATTAGTTAAGGAAGTCTCCTTTGAAACGTCCGGCTCTCGGTAGTTTAAGTTTTTATTTTTTCGAGGGAGGAGTGCTCGTGTAGTGCGAGGGGACTACCAAAAAGCGTCCTCAAGTTTAAAGATTTATAAAAGCTCGCTTCGGAGGTTCTTCTCAATCCCTTAATCTTTTATCACTTTCTTTCGTGTGCATTAGAAATTAGGGTCACGTAGACATTTAGATAAATATTTGAAATAAACAAATAAATAGGGTAAAAGTGTAATTTCTAAAATCTTTATTTTATGAATTAATCCATCATAGGGAACCCGAAAGGGGCGCTGTGGGGTTTTAACACATTCCCTACGCGTAACTAACTCCCTTACCCGACTCTGGTTATAATGGCCAAAGTTGATTTTTCTTAACCAACACCTTTTTTTTATCCTTTTTCAATGTTTATGGTTAAAACATTAATGGCGACTCCATAGAACCCATTTTGCGAAAACCTCACTTTTAAGGTTAGTTAGGTTATCGAGCATCCTAAAAGTGATGACCAAACGTTTTTACGAAAATGTGAGATCCAACCATTGCGTCGCGACCGCTCACACCTTTTGTCCCCCCTCGCGGGGGACAACGACGACAAATGACGACTCCATTGGGGATACTTAGAGAGTTGATCCCATTTAGTGGTGGATTAATTCCAAAGAAAATAAAAGATTTGAAATTACGCTTTTAACTTTCTTTGTATGTATAACATGTTTTATTTGTATGACTTTAATAACTGTTGTATGATTATTTTTTGCACTTGTTTGAAATAAACTGTACACAACCATTTCACACAACAGTCCCTCTATAGTCGGGGGCATGAGTGATAAAGCTTAGGGAGTGGGTGGCATATACGACCGACCATGGTAATGACCCTAGTGCCAGCAGGTTGTTGTCGGAAACCACCACTCAAGGTGATAACCCTCCTTTCTTAGTCTGTAGGACGTCGACACGACCTTTGAGCCACACAAGGTTTGAGGGCTGAGAGACCGTGGGGACCCTATAATGGGGGCACCTTGGGGACCTGGCCTTGGTGAGAACAGTTAGAACCTACCTTAACTATGCACTTTTCTGCAGGATACCCCTACCTCATGATTAAGCGTCGTCACTCTGTTCGTGGATGAGTAAATTGTTTGAGCATATGATTGTTGCATTTTTTTGTTGCATTAGCATAGAAAGATCATGCGACAACATAGGAAAATAAATATAAATACATAAAAATAGAGAAAATGGGACCCCTTCATGGTGTTAGCATCAAATCCATGACATCCATATAGGTAGTTTCCTTTTTCTATATGAAAAACCAAGTACAAAAAAAATAATACAAAATAAAAGTACAATACAAAAGAGTAAAATCCCAAACACTATCATGCATCATGTTAGAAAATAAACATGATAATGTTTAGGAAAAACACAAACACCTTGATGCATGCATTTTTGTTTTTAGTCAATGGAGGGATCTAGCAGTAGGAAGTTGAAGAAAGTGGGTGTTCCTCGATACTGTGTAGAGAGGTTGGAGCAGTTGTACACACTGATGCCGCCCTGAGGTCCGTTCTGACTTTGAAAGATCCTATGGACGGATTCTTGACCTCTTAAAGATTTGTGTTGATCCCATCTTCGTTAGAGTTTTGGTCCACTTTTAGAGCTCCAGTTTACATTGCTTTGAGTTCCCGCAATTTGATTTGGTACCGACCTTAGAGGAGTATGAGCTCATGATCTGATGGCCCAAATCAGCCGGGGTCTACATTTGTCGCAGAGCTTATATTTTGTAAATAAGGTCGCCACCCTCATCCGATTACCATCTCATTAGATTGCCCTAGTGGGAAAAGGGAGTATCTAGGGGTGGAAGTTTTCATTGCTAGAAGACCATCTATCATCCTTGGCCGATAAGGAAGATTGGTCCACTTTCAACAAGACTCTAGCATTGATTGTGTTAGAATCGCGCAACGGAATGTTTGCGTTTACGGACAAAAACCAAGAGGGGGGGGGGGTGAATTGGTTTCTTAAACAAAAATTAGGGTTTTAAAATTTTTCCCAAATTTCACTGATTAAAATGCTGTGTAAAGTAAATAGATAAGGGATAGAAGATTACACAGTTGATTTATACTTGTTCGGATCAAAAGACCCTACCTCTAGTTGCTAATCACTCAAACAGAGGATTAACGCTGTCACTATAATCACAGTTTACAAGTAGATTACAAATTGAAAAGATAAGGTAAAGAAAACACCTCTCTTGAGTCACACAAGAGATGAACATCTCCTTTGTATCAACAAAGGATGAAGAACAACTTTTCCTAGAGACGGCACAACACACAATCCACCAAGAAACCCACTCAGTGATTCTTATCGCTTCTATCCCACACTAGGTTTTCAAAAGCCCCTTTTTCTTCCCTACAGAAGTTCTCTAGCAGTCACAACTCTTAAATTTTGTATGAAAAAAGGTTTGTTACTTTGCAGAGAGCCTTAGAGAACCTTAAGTAGAGAGAATAGGGTCTGGGAATTGGGGATTTTCGAAAACAAAAGAATTAGAAATAGGGTTTTCGTAAATTGGTTCAAATTTGAATTTCAAAACACATAATAGACACAAATAATCGATTATCTTGAGTGATAATCGATTATTCCAGAGCCATTTTCGCAGAGGAACAAAACTGGATCAGGATAATTGATTATCTGGCCAAATAATCGATTATTTGCCTATGATAATCGATTATCCTAAGTGATAATCGATTATCACAGAGAGCTTTTCCTGAAAATGATTTTCTTGCCGTAATAATTGGTTATCCAGACTGATAATCGATTATCACAGTGTAATTTTGATAAAAATGAGTTTTTAAAGCTTTTAAAGGATGGTCTATGTGCTGACTATCTTGGACTTTAATATTACAGACTCAAAAACATAAAAACATAGTTATTACATATGATTACAAGTCGTCAAATCTCTAAGTCCTTTGTTCTTGAATCATCATCAAAATCTACAAGCTTCATATCCTTATATGTTCAACAATCTCCCCCTTTTTGATGATGATCAAAATTTCCTTTAAAGTCCTTTGTAATAACCTGTTTTATCTGTCACAACTAACAAAAACATTAAACATACTAGACAATATTAAAATTATTAAACATAAGAGGCTTTAAATAATTTCTCCCCCTATTTTGATTATGATAAAAAATGAAAGCTCCCCCTTAATAAGCGCATAAGATAAAAAAAAAACAGCTCCCCCTCAATCAAAGCTAAAATAAAGTTTTTGTTCCATAAAGCAAATGAAATACAAACAATAAATACGTTGAAGAGATTAAAACTACTTATTACAGAAAGATTTTGCATAATCCACTTATTTAAACTTCAATAATCGATTATTACCCAAGATAATCGATTTTTCTAGAGAGATTAACATTTTTTCCATGTTTTAGACACATGATAATTGATTATTTCGCTATATAATCGATTATTACAGTACAAAATGCAAAGATTGATCAGTTA
>OY731404.1:20938349-21140896 GCA_963425845.1 Sphenostylis stenocarpa | reverse complement strand
AGTCAAATGAACGATTAGTTTGAGAGTATAACGAGTTTAAAAGAGACTCGATCGATTAGAAGCTGAAGTATGATCGATCGAATCGAGTTATGATCGATCAGAATGAAACTATGATTGATCAGAATACATTTCAATCGATTAAAACCACGATTCAATCGATTGATTTCATTTAAAAGTTCATTCAATCGATTGTTTCGAGTTTTTAATGGATTGAAACAGCTTTAGAAAAATGACAGCTCTCTGTTTCAATCGATTGAAAATTATTTCAACAGATTGAAATCCTGCAAACACTTAGTTAATAAAATAGCCTCTCTGTTTTAACAGATTAAAAATTATTTCAACAGATTGATTTTCGAAAAACTCTTAGATCGAAAAAATAGTCTTTCTGTTTCAACGATTAAAAATCATTTCAACAGATTGATTTTTTGAAAAACTCTTAGACTGAAAAAATAGTCTTTACGTTTCAATGATTAAAATTCATTTCAACAGATTGATTTTCCGAAAAACTCTTAGACTGAAAAAATAGTCTTTCTGTTTCAACAGATTAAAAATCATTTCAACAGATTGAAAATGCGAAACTTTGATATTGAAAAATTCATTGAGTTATTTTAACTTGTTGATTCCGCGAATCAATCAATTGAAAATACGACTATGTATGACCACTTATTATGTTGAGTGATTTTAACAGATTGAAAATCCTTTTCAACAGATTGAAAAACTTAGTTTGTTCTTTTAATACTTAGATGTTAGTTTTTCATGCAGAAAAATGATTTTTAATGGGATGCAACATTATAAGGCGCTTATCACAAAATATAATGGACTATCAAGAGATTAAGTGCTTAAACTAAAAACCTAATCATCTACACACCCACAACCTAAGCTATATCTATGTCTTCATCAAATCCACCAAGTGCTTCAATGTGGAGATATAGTGATCAATAGGATTGACATCCCCAAGAAAAGGAAGGAGTGCACTGATATGGCAGTCTCTTTACAATCAACACCATCATTCTTCGGTCATGGCAAATCCGAAACGAAAAATTTGGTACAACTAAGCGTGACATCAAAAGCAAAAACACATTTGTTAATCCTTTTGAAATATTAACTGAAATAACATTATAGGATGTGTAGACCCCAAATCTTGCCCGGCTTCTCAATAAAGACTAGAAAACCTCCGTTCGAAGATGGACAAGGCTTCTTTAGGCCCTGTCACCGCCGTCAAAAGAGGTGGTCGAAGCGACGCGATGATTCCGACTTTCCATTTTTTGTGTTTTTATGGGTGATGTTACAATGCCTTTAGGTTGTCTGATAACCGGGTTGAACCTAAGGGCGAGGTTTTTAAAAGAGCGTTCTTAGATCGTTTGATAACTGAGCTGACCTAAAAACAAATTTTGAAAGGGTTCTTATGGAGTCGCCACCGATCTTTTTACCGGAAACATCGAAAAAGGAGAGAAAAGGTGTTGGTTTTTCAAAAACCAGTTTTGGTCATTAAAACCAGAGTTGGGTAAGGGAGTTAGTTACGTGTAAGGGAAGTGTTAGTTCCCTTACGACGCCCCTTTTGGGTTCCTATGACACGCCAATTACTTTATAGATAAACTTTTGAAAAGACGCTTTTACCCTTTTATTCACGGTATTTAAAATAATGACTACATGGCCCTAGTATCTATTACACAATTTAATATAAGTAAAAAGGCAGTAAAAGAGAGGGAGAGAGTGAAGAAACCTCTGAAGCAAGCTTTTGATTAATTCTCTTGAAAAATAGGGTGCGTTTTGGCAGCCTTTCGCTCATACAATGCTGAAATTCTCTTGAAAACACTATAAAAAAGCTCTCTTAGACACTCAAAAACTCCAGAAATGCTTCGGAGGGACTCTAGGAGAAGAATTTGAAGAAAGTGTAGAAGGGAAAGTGGAAGAACTATGTGAAATGAAGGGGGAGTGCTCACTATTTATAGGGATTTGCGCCTGTCAGGTCGAGACGGCGGTCTTGACTGGTAAGGTCGAGACGGCAGTCTCGCCATTCGGGACGGCGGTCTCGACTTGCATCAATGGCGAGACGGCAGTCTCGTTTGGTGAGACAGCGATATCGACTTGCCAAGTGACGAGAAGGCCTTCTCGCCAAGCGGGAGGGGGGTCTCGCCATTGGCAAGTGGTGAGACGGCCATTTTGCCAAACGAGACGACGGTCTCGACTTGCCCTTTAGCGAGACGGCGGTCCTGAAAAGCGAGATGCGGTCTTGACTCCAGAAGGCGAAAATCCTTATTTTTATACAGAAAATCCTTCCTACTCTAATATGGGGCGTAATAGTCTCTCCTAGTGGCTTTTTAGGCTTTGTCCATCGTCGAATAGGAGGTCTTCTGCTCTTATTTTGAGACCAGGCAAGATTTGGGGTCGATAGTTGCCCCCCCCCCTTTACCTGACTAGTCGACTGTTGGCCTGTCGTGCCAAGAAGGTCGACTGGAGGGTAAAGGAGTTGACCCTCTTGCCAGTTTACCCTTTTGATGTTCCGTCTTGCGGTGGTTGATCTTCTGGGGAAAAGTGTGTTGTGCACGTCCAGGATGCTCCTTCTGATCGTAGCTGATCCCTTTGGTTGACACGTGGTAGAACCTCAGGATACTCCTTCTGACGGTAGCCGATCCTTCGGTTGATGGGTATAAACCCCCCATCAGGCTGGTAGTTATAGCCTACTGTGCGTAGGACTGGATGAGTATAAACCCCCCATCAGGCTAGTAGTTGCATTCCACTGTGTGTAGGACTGGATGAGTATAAACCTCGCATCAGGCTGGTAGTTCCAGTCCACTGTGCGTAGGACTGGATGAGTATAAACCCCCATTAGGCTGGTAGCTGTGACTTACTGGTCTGACTCGTTTGCAGATCAGGCGCACTTCGTGCGCAAGTTGATGGGTATGAACCCCCCATTGGGCTGGTACAGTCCACTGCGTATGACTGGTGGTGGTGGCGGCTTACTACTCATTCGCTCATGCGCCGGTGTGAGATGTGTTCTCTTGTATTTGTTTTTTTTTTAATTTTTCTGGAGTGGTCGTCCGGTTTGTGTCGGGGATTTCTTTGGTGGTCATCCAGCTTGTTGGTTGCTGGGTAGTCTTATTTATTTTATCGCTTGACTTTTGCTGGTTGTCAAAAAACTCTTGTGGTTGTCTTGTATTGTTTTTAATCCTGCCTTTTTCCGCGGTTTTATCTCTTTTCTCGCGATTTCAGATTTTGGCTTTTCCGGGATTGAGCGTAAGTCTTTTTACTTTTAGTTTCTTGTGGCTACGCTGACTTTTTCGAAAAGAGAGCAAAAATGGATGAAATAAATTTTTATTTATGATAAAATTTTGTTACAGCATTTATTTTTTGAGTATTATCCCTAAGACGGTGGACTTGAGCCGGGAGACGATCCGGGAGGAGGGAATTGCCGATAAATCTGTCTCTGAAATTCTGCCTGGTCTCGGATTGCGTCGAGGTGTTCTTGTCGGAACATAGCTAGGTCTTGCCTTATTCCCTCTTATATTTGGCCGAAGGTCTCCATCCTTGTATCGAAGGCGTCCTGCCTTAAGGACATCTAGTCCTGTCTTAGGGTCATCTGGTTGAATTGCTGGCGCAAGCTGTAGATGTTGCGGTTGATGCCAGCAAAGTCATCCGTGTACTGCTGCTGTTGCTGATGTTGTTGCTGTTGTTGTTGTTGTTGCTGGAACTCCGGGGGTGTTGGGAGATCTTGCATCGCCACTATGTCCCGGAGGTCTAGGGTTATGTCTAGTGAGGGGTGGAGAATCAACCGAGACTCTTGGCGGAGCAGCATCCCCATGCTAACCAAGATGGACCCGTTGATAGTCTCAGGTCGAAGGTTGGAGGAGAGATCTTCTCTGCCGCTGCACCCCCATTTTTCTGCCAGCGGGGTGATGAGGGGAGCCATGAGCATGGCTCCCACGGGACGACTCCCAAAGTCCTTGAGGGCCTTCACGAAGAAGTAGTCGAGGTTGCACCGGTGCCCTTGGCTCATGCAGTAGAGGGTGAATAGGTCTGGGTAGGTGACCTTACCCTGACTCTCCTTTTGCCCGTGGACAGTCCCAACCAGCAGCTTGTGGCAAATGCGTAGGGCGGGAGTGAGTGCGGAGCCCTTCAGCAGGGATGGCAAGGTGTGCATCCCAGTGAGTTTCTCCCACATCTCGCCGATGGTGAGGGTAGCGGGGCGCTCGCAGATGGCCTTCTAGTATTCCCGAGTCAGGACATCCTCAGGCCAGACGAATCCAATAGATACGTTGAACTCGTCTAGGGTTGTCGTCCGGTACAACCCATTCATAAAGAAGGACACAATCTTCATCGGCGGGAGGCCCGACACCATGGTGGGGAGCTTGCAGTATGCAATGGAGGCTAGGAACTCCATCACTGCTTGTGGGTAGATGTAGGTGGGGGGAGACTGGAGGATGAAACACCATCCAATGTTGTCGAGGTAGGCGCGGACCTCATCTTCCCAACCGAACTCGGCGAGGATGCCGAATTCTAGACTTAGCATAGGGTGCCAAGTGTACCCCTGAATGTGTTCCAGGCGGGCTTGGTGTAGGGGCGAGAGTTGAGTTGGATCTTGTGGAGCTGGGGCCATGGAACTACTTAGGCCAGAGGAACCCCTTCTCTTTCTGGATGCTTCACCTCTATGCATTTTTTATAGTAGAATGTTCAAATGTGGGAGAAAGGAGTGTAAGAGTGCAGGAGAGAGTGTTTGAGAACCCCCTCCAAGGCCCCCTATATATAGGATTTTCGCTGGATTCGGGACCGTCGTCTGGGAAGTCGAGACGACGGTCTCGTTTTTGCAGAGTTCGGGACCGCTGTCTGGATCCTCGAGACGGCGGTCTCATTTTGGTCCTAAGTCGAGACGGCCCTCTCGCCAAGCGAGAAGGCGGTCTCGTCTTTGTCCAAATCGAGACGGCGGTCTCGGATGTCAAGACGGCGGTCTCGTTCCAGTGCGAGTCGAGACGACGGTCTCGTTTTTTAGAAGGATTTTTTTTTTTGAAGAAAATAGGACCTTGTTCAAAAACATTTTATGCATGCAATGTTTCCATGTTTGATGTCCTATAATGCCTACTTCATTAGTTTTTTCGAAGGATTAACTGGTGTGTCTTGTAGAGACAGATGCCCTCTGATGGTCGTTTTCTGCTGTACTTGGTTGTACCGTTCTGGACTTAATGTGACCAAAGAAAGACTTTCTCTTTCTTTTTTTTTTTTGGAGAGCACACTTAGCCATGATGGTGTCCCTTTTTCTTCACTTTAGGGGTTTCAATCCTCTTGTTGACTATACGCCTCCATATTCCCAAACTAATTGTTAGAATAATGTTGTGAGGGTCAGGAGAAAAGAAGTAAAGGGTAAATTCAACGGCTTGTGTTTTAGATGGTTGATTTTATTCAGAAAAGATTTTGTAAGAATGGCTGGCTAAGGTTAGGCCTAGGTGTTTAAGCTTTTGCCTAAGCAAACATTTTCCTTCCCTTTTCTTTTTTTTTTGGATTTGCGTCTTAGCTTATCTCCATTGCTTTTATGGCTGATCGATTTCCCTAGATCGCCCTTTGGGTTTTCGAACTAGGATATTGTGTTTTGGTCCTATCTTTTGTCTAGGTTCCTTCCTTTTCTTTTTGTTTAGGGAATCCTAGCGGACCTTGTTTTGTAACCCTAACTTTTGCCTAGGCTACCCTTTATTTTTGTTCGGGTGTCCTAACGGGTTGACCCTATCTTTTGCGTAGCCCCCTTTGTGGGTTTCCTACCGGGTATTTTGCTCTTTTCTTTTGGCCTTTGGCTCCTATGGGCTTTTTCCTTTGTTTTTGTTTTGTGTGTTTTTTTTCACAATATTGGCGAAACACGGCTTTATTTATGGCGAGGTAAAACCTTATTTTGTGCTTCTAATCGACCAGCTTGATTATTATGGCAATGGTACATTTTGATTATTTGGATGCGCTTTTATTCTTTCTTTTTGTTTGTTTAGACAAGGTTATTATGAGGTCTAGACATGAAGTAGTAAGAAGAGAAGCAGATAGTAAGAAATTCATTCTTTATTAATTAGTAAGGGAATATGTGCCCTGAAATGCCCGGGGGTCGGGCTAGCCCCGGGGGATAATCTCTAACAATCATCGGGTTTACATCCCTTGAGCAAAGAGAAAGATCTCCTAATGACTAGGGTAGCTCTTGACGCTTGCATCCCTCTGCTTCGGAATATCTGCTTGAGTGTGTGGAGGGGAGACTTACCTTTTCTTCTTTCCACTCGGCCCTTTGTAGGGTCATATCCTAGGCCACACTTAAAGGGGTTATCTTTGAACTCTGGGGGTTCCCTCATCCCTTGGGAATCTGCCCCCAGTCCTTGGCCAGGATGGTAACCATGCCTCATCATCATACGGGCTACCTTTGTGTTTTTGGGAAGTCTCTCTACACTGACAATTTTGAACGCTTGAAAAGATGTTTCAAGGGCCTCTTCAGACGCATCCACATAAGGTTGGGTAGACGGTCCACTGATCAGGATATCGTCTTCTGCTTGGACCGTGACCAGTTTGTCATCCACTATAAACTTGACTTTCTGGTGGAGCGTTGAAGGTACTGCCTTAGCTTCATGAATCCAAGGTCTGCCGAGGAGACAACTATATGCAGGAGTAATGTCCATTACATGGAAATCGATGTTGAAGATAGTGGGTCCGACTTGGATTAGCAAATTAACTTCTCCCACTACTTCTCGTTTTGATCCGTCGAAGGCTCGAACGATAGTGCTGCTTGGGTGCAGACGGGTTCCTTGGATAGTCAACTTGTCGAGTGTGCACTTGGGCATCACGTCCAAGGATGACCCGTTATCCACAAGAACTTTGGCGATGAGGTACTCCTTGCACTTGATGGAAATGTGCAAGGGCTTGTTGTGGCTTGACCCCTTCACTTGATGTGAAGGTGAGGTGATCTCTTGCCATAATGTGACCAACGATCCTCTCAACTTTTTCTTGGGATATAGTGTGAGGTACATGTGCTTCACTCAAGACCTTCATCAGGGCGTTTCTATGTGGTTCCGAGCTTATCATTAGAGATAACAGGGTTATCTTTGCAGGTGTATGATTGAGCTGATCGATAATGGAATACTCACTTTGCCTTACGAACTAGAGTAATTCATTTGTCTCCTCCTTGGATTCCTTATTTTCTTTTTCTTCGGTCTGTTTATTTTTTCCTTTATTTTTGGGGGCATCTTGTTGTAGGTCCTTGGGGGAGTAGATCCTTCCACTTCTAGTCATGCCCCCAATGCCGGCTATATTGGAGATATCCTCCTTTATTGGTGAAGATTCTTCGTATCTCCACGATACAACTTTATTTGATTCGTAGGGGAAAGGACGTGGCATAAATAGTCGCACGGGCGTCCTTGCCTCCTCTTCCTTATTGGTTTTGAGGACCAACGGTCGAGGCTTATTATCCTCTTGTGGTGGATCGACCGTTGGGGAGAGCTTGATGAAAAGCGGCGTTCTCTCCATTCTTCTAATTTGGAAGACGTGTCAGTTAATCCTTCCTTTTTATTATCTTGTTTATCAAAAGTGAAGGAGGGGAAGTTAAATATGAAAATGAATGATATGCATGCAAGTAGACAATCGTTTGAATAAAGAAAAAATTTATTTATCTATAGAAGGTGTACATTCCCCTATTCCATACTACGAAGCAACTTTTGACAGAAGCGGAAAAGCCTGAAGAAACCCACAGGCGGATCTTGATCTCTATGTAATTCCCTTTCGACTTCCCAGACGTGACGAGCGAGTGCTTCGCTTTGCTTCTGAACCGCCTGGCTCATATCTTCACTATATTTTTGAGCCTCTTTGATCTTCGCCTCTTTGATCTTCGCCTCTTGATGGACGACCAAGGCTTGCAGCTCGTCGAGTTTCACGAGAGATCGGTCCTTTTCTTGCAGTACTTGACCATACTGAGCTAGCCCGTCTCTTTCTTTGCAGCGTAGCTCAGTGAGACTTTTGTTAAGTCTCCGGTTGGCCTCTCGCTCTTGGCGTATTTCTGACCGAGTCCTTGTGAGGTCTTGTAGCAAGTCCTTGATTGTCTGAGCCTATTTTGCTAATTCAGCCTCAAGGTGTGCTGATTTGGCAGTTATTTCTTGAAGTTGGCTATCCGAGCTGGTTCTAGTAGCTTTGGATGCTCGGATGGCTTGCTCATTAGAGTCAGCACACTGATCCTTGAGGCGCTCTATTTCATGATCTTTTTTCTTGCATTGCCTCTGTAGACCATCTATGGTGAGTGTCGTCGCCGTCCGTTCCAACGTCTAGGGACATCTCGAACGTTTATGCGAGCGGTCGCGAAAAGATGGTTTAGACTCGCGTTTTTATGTTAAAATATGTTCATTGCTTCCGAGGTGTTCAACAACTGAACTATCCTCTAATAAAAACAAGGTTTTCGAAAAAAGGGGTTCTTTTGGAGTCGCCACCAATGTTTTGACCGGAAACATTGGAAAAGGATAAAAAGGCGTTGATTTTAATAAAAACCAAACTTGGCCATTATAACCAGAGTTAGGTAAGGGAGTTAGTTATGTGTAGGGAAGGTGTTAGCACCCCACAACGCCCCTTTCGAGTTCCCTATGACGGATTAATTCATTTAAGTAAAGATTACGAGAAATTACGCGATTACTCTATTTTATTGCATAATATTAAAAATGGCTATCTACATGACTTTATTTCATATTGCATACATAAAGTAAGAAATAAAGCAGTAAAGGAGAAGAGAATTGAACAGAACCTCCGTAGCAAGCTTTGTATTGCGAATCTTTTAACTGTGAGGATGCGTTTTGGCAATCCCCCGCTCTACAAAGACTCTCCTTTCCGAATACAAGATCGACTCGACTAAATTTTTACAGAAGAATCGAATGTTGGAATATGATTCCTTAACTGATTGTTACCTTATTAAGGCAATCAGAGAGTTCATTCGAAGAAGGAAGAGAAAAGACAAGTACTAGGAGTTGTCTGGTCTGTGAAAGAGTGGCAGATGAGCCTCCTCTTTATAGTTTTCGCAGCCTGGCAATTTGGGACGGCCATCTGGGTTGGGACGGTCGTTTGGGTTGGGACGGCCGTCTCACTTGAATATTTTACCTTTGGGACCACCCCTTGAAGAGTGGGATGGCCAGTCTCACTTGGGACGGCCGTCCCACTTGGCCAGGGCAGCTTGGGACGGCCGTCTCACATTTGGGACGGCTGTCTCAACTTGTTTTGGCCAGCTTTTGTTCTGGGACCCCCGAGAAGCTTTCCTTTCTTTATTCGGACGTTGGTTGATGCCGATAGACGCCCGTTGAAGCTTTATCTTCATATAGGAAGTCTTCTTGGCCTTTATTGAGATACCAGGAGAGCGTTATGTTGTTGTAGGAAGTCTCCTTAGCCTTTATTGAGAGGCCAGGCAAAATTAGGGGTCTACAGTGAGGATAGATTCTTGTTCTCTTTCTTCAAGGGCCCTCATCTGGGCTCCCATGATTTCTATCCTCCGGGTCAAGGCGTTGACTTGATTTTGAAGCTCTTCACTGTTTGAACATGTGGCGAGTGAGGTGGATGGTTGCGACATCCCTCTTTTCCGTCTCCACTCCTCGTAGTTACTGGAGACAGCTAATCGAGCTTTTCCGAGCTCTCTATCTCCCATAAAGACTGGTTTCTCCCATTCTCTTCTCATAGCCAGTGAGTTAGCAATTGTGCATGGGTCTCCGAAGAAACACAGTCCTCCAAGCTCCCCTCGGGATATTGTAGTTTGAGTCCTCATGAGTTGTCTCATAGCTACTCTCGGTGAATAGGCTATGCAACCCCTGAGTCCTATCAATGGTATGCTCGGGTAATCCCCACATCTGATGAGGACGGGGCCAGGTCAGAACCAAGGGCAAACCCAGGATAGTTGGTTGGCATCCCATTGTTCCAACTCGACCTTCCACTCTGAGGTTAGGCATCGGTGGAGAGAGATTTTGGAGAAGCTCCTCAAAGGGTCGGGGAACATCCCCATGTGACTAGAGGCGTAAAAATGTGTAATTCCCCACACAAAAAGTAGCGAAGAGCAACATCTAAGTGTTTTCCCTTGCTTTTGGCGGCAAAACTCCACCAAGAGCAAGGTGTTGGCAAGAATTGCAGGCAAGGGACTCTTTGAGTTCACGTCCCAGGCAAAGAAGGCGTCCATGACGGCTTGGTCTACTGTGTCGATATGGAAGGGAAACAAGATTGTTCCAAATATGATCAAGGCCAGGGTTTTGTTAAAAGCAGTCCATTCTGCCTTTTCAACCAAAGAGGATAGATGGTCTTCTAACATTGAGACTCTCCAACCATGGATGTTCCCTTTTTCTATCAGGGTAGTCTGCCGGAATGGCAATCGGATGATGGAAACGACTCGTGCTGCAGAAGTATATGCCCCGTGGCGAATATGGACCCCGGCTGATTGGGGCCATTTTTGCATAATCTCATACTCCTCCAAAGTAGGCACCATATCGAATTGCGGAAATTCGAAGCAGTGCAGACTAGATTTCCAAAAATGGACTAGAACCCGGATAAAGATGGGATCGACACAGATCTTCAACAGATCGAGAATCCGTCCGTAAGATTTCTCGAAGTCAGAGCGGACCTCCGACGGCATTATTGCGCAAAGCCGTTCCAGCTTCTCAGTATGGTACCAGGGAATGTCCACTTTCTTCAATTGTCTACTAGTCCCCTCCATTTTCTAAAACACCAAAATGCATGTTTTATGAACATGATGCTTATTGTGGATATGAATGCGGGTGTTTGTTTTTCCCTAAATATTTATCATGTTTTATTTCTACATGATGTATGATATTTGCGTGTTTTATTATTTTGGAAAAATAATCTACCTATATGGATGATTTATGAATTTTAATATTTATGAACAAGGTCCCATTTATTTGACTTGGGTCTTTATTTGGTTTTATTTTATTTTTAGAGCCTTTTATCTCTTCTGTCGGACTGCGTGGCTACTTAACTTACAAAGAACCTGAAACCAGGCTAGCTAAAAGGCAGACTATCTGAGATAAAATGGTTTTATTTGCGAAAGAATAATATTAGAGTCCCTTATCTCTTCTGTCGGACTGCGTGGCTACTTAGCTTACAAAGAACCTAAAACCAGGCTAGCTAAAAGGCAGATTGTCCGAGATAAGGGTGTTTATTGTAAGAAAAATTTTGTTTTTATCTGTTGTTTGGTTATGATATGCAATCAAATGCAACAAACAAATGCACATACAATTCACTCATCCGTGAACATGTGAGAAGTCGTTTTAATCACGAGGTAGGGTTTTCTTGCAAAAAAGTGCATTGACAAAGGTAGGTTCTAACTATTCTTACCAAGGCTTAGGCTCCCAAGGTGCCCCCATTATAGGGTCCCCACTCTCCAGCCTTCCGACCATGCTTAGCACTAAGGCCATAGTCAGTCTTTGTGCCAAAAGAGGAACGTTATCACCTTGAGTGGTGGTTTCCGATCACACCGATTGGCTCAGGGCCATCACTACGGCGAACCGTACCTGCCACCCACTCCCTATGTATTTCTCACTTGCCCCTGGGTATAGAGGGAACTGTTGTGTGCAAAGGTTTGTGTACAGTTTGTATTTCTAACAATTGTGTAAAATAAACAAACAACAGTTATCAAAGCCAAGCAATTAAAGCATGTTATAATACAAGGTAGGGTAAAAATGAAATTTCTTAGTTTATTTATTAAACTGGCACATCACTAAATGAGATCAACTCTCTAAGCTTCCCTTGTGGAGTCACCATTTGTCGCCATCCTCAAAAGAGGCGATTGGAGTGACGCGATGGTTCCAACTTTCCATTTTTCGCGTTTTTATGGGTGATGTTACAATGCCTTTAGGTTGTCCGATAACCGGGCTGAACCTAAGGGCGAGGTTTTTAAAAGAGCGTTCTTAGATCGTCTGATAATCGGGCTGACCTAAAAACAAATTTTGAAAGGGTTCTTATGGAGTCGCCACCGATGTTTTTACCAGAAACATTGAAAAAGGAGAGAAAAGGCGTTGGTTTTTCAAAAACCAGCTTTGGTCGTTAAAACCAGAGTTGGGTAAGGGAGTTAGTTACGTGTAAGGGAAGTGTTAGTTTCCTTACGACGCCCCTTTCGGGTTCCCTATGACAGGCCAGTTACTTTATAGATAAACTTTTGAAAAGACGCTTTTACCCTTTTATTCGCGGTATTTAAAATAATGACTACATGACCCTAGTATCTATTACGCAATTTAATATAAGTAAAAAGGCAGTAAAAGAGAGGGAGAGAGTGAAGAAACCTTCGGAGCAAGCTTTTGATTAATTCTCTTGAAAAATAGGGTTCGTTTTGGTAACCCTTCGCTCTTACAACGTCAAAATTCTCTCGAAAACGCTATTAAAAAGCTCTCTTACACACTCAGAAACTCCGGAAATGCTTCGAAGGGACTCTAGGAGAAGAATTTGAAGAAAGTGTAGAAGGGAAAGTGGAAGAACTGTGTGAAATGAAGGGGGGAGCGCTCACTATTTATAGGGATTCACATCTGTCAGGTCGAGACGGGGGTCTCTACTGGCACGGTCGAGACGGAGGTCTCGCCATTCGGGACGGCGATCTCGACTTGCATCAATGGCGAGACGGCGGTCCCATTTGGTGAGACGGTGGTATCGACTTGCCAAGTGACGAGAAGGCCTTCTCGCCAAGCGGGAGGGGGGTCTCGCCATTGGCAAGGGCAAGGGCGGTCCCGAAAAGCGAGACGGCGATCTCGACTCCTGAAGGTGAAAATCCTTATTTTTATACAGAAAATCCTTTCTACTCTAATATGGGGCCTAATAGTCTCTCCTAGTGGCTTTTTAGGCTTCGTCCATTTTCGAATAGGAGGTCTTCTGCTCTTATTTTGAGGTCGGGCAAGATTTGGGGTCTACAGGCCCCTAGGCATGTTCACTAGGCTCCATGTAAGGATAGGAGGACTTTCTGTACACGAAAATAAGAAAAAATAGGAAAATCTAACAGAAGGCTCGAGACAGCCGTCTCGTTTGGCCAGACGATCGTCTCGCCTTCCCTGAAGGTTGAGACAACCGTCTCGTTTTCCCAGACGGCCGTCTCACCTTTCAGAAGTCCAAACGACCGTCCCAGCCTGCCTAACGCGAAATCCTATAAATAGGAGCCTCACCCCCCCCCCCCCTCATTTCACACAGTTTTTCATACTCTTGCACTCCTACTACTCTCTTGGAAGTCTTTTGACACTTGAGAGTGACTCTGAGCATTATTCCAGAGTTAGAGTGAGCTTTCTGATTTCCGTTAAGGTAGAAATCGGTTAAGGAGGTCTCCTCTTGAGATATCCAGCGCTCGGTAGAGTGATATTTTTCTTTGTTGCGGGTGAGGAGCGTGCTTGTAGAGCGAGGGGATTGCCAAAAAGCATCCTCAAGTTTTGAAGAGTTAATATAAAGCTCGTTTCGGAGGTTCTTTTCCTTATTCTCTCTCTTTTACTGCTTTATTTTACTGCTTTCCTTGTATGCATTAGATATTAGGGTCATGTAGACATTTAAATTCAGTAAGTAGATAAAATAATTGTTAGATATTGTTTAGATATTATTTGATATTGTTAAGATATTGTTAGATATTGGTAACCACAATATCAAACAATATCTTCTGTTTATTCTGTTACTTTCAGTTACTCTTTTAATTGTATCTCTCTACTATAAATAGACCACCCTATGTGTGATTTATACACAAGGGAAATTAATTCCAAACCCTATTTTCTCTATATTCAACATGGTATCTAGAGCTTAAGGTTATCTTGAATTTTTTTTTTCCGCCTTTTGTTCACTATTGAAGCCGCCCCACCGCTGCTGGTAAACTGATCCTCCACATCAGAAAAGAATTATCTTTGTCATTGAATTTTATTTGGTAGTGTGAAAGTGCATGTTTAGGAAAGTTCTGGCAAGGAAAGACTTGGTATTTAAGTGTGTCCATTAGTGACCCACCTCTCTTTCCTGGGAACTTACCTGGTGTACTAGTTCACGTTATTGTCACCGTTGCCGCTGGAGCAGTCACCGGGTCCGCCGCTGTCGGAGAATTTGCCAGAGTTTCATTTTTTTTTTACCGGTGACATATGATTTTGCTTGTCTCGGTCAGGTGACCACCGTGCCATTGAGATCACCACTATCGGAGTTGGTCGTCCCATTGTCTCCTGCACCGTTTAGTCTTGGTGAACTTATTTTTAGTATTCTCATTTTGGATTTGTGCTTCGTGGGTTAATTGGATTACTTTGGATTGTTTTAGGGTTTGTTCTCCCGCTCTTCATGACTTCTTCCACTATTTCCAATTTTGTTAACGATTCTTTTGTGTTGACATCCCATCGTGATGACCGGGCTCGCCCTCGTAAACAGGAAAAAGGGCATCCTAAGTGTGAACATTGTGGCAAACTAGGTCACAAGATTAACAAGTGTTATACATTACATGGTCATCCTCCTCAGTCTGCTGTAGTTGTTCAGACAAATCTTTCCCCACCTTTATCTGCAGGGGATCTTCCTTCTTTTGTTGCATCCGACATGTCTGCTATGTTCAACAAATTTCTCGAATGGTATAAGGATCAACAGTCTTCTAGTTCCACTATATCTGTCACACATACAAATACATATTTTGCTGGTCTGACCCAATCATTTTCTCCTGGTCCTTGGGTTTTTGATTCAGGAGCCACTGATCATATTACTGGTAACAAATCTTTGTTCTCCTCTTTATCCTCTCCTAATCATTTACCTTCTGTTACACTGGCTGATGGCTCTAGAGTATCATCTCATGGTGTTGTAACGGTTAAACTTTTTCCTTCTTTAACCATTGATAATGTTCTTTATGTCCCTGGGTCTCCTTTTAACCTGTTGTCCATCAGTCGTCTAACTCGTTCTCTTGATTGTGTTGTTACTTTTACCAACAATTATGTGTGTTTACAGGACCGGAGTTCGAAATAGGTGATTGGCACAGGATGTGAGTCTCATGGTCTTTATTATCTCCGTCCCTCTACACATGTTAGTACAGTTATGGAGTCTCCCTCTCTTCTTCATGCTCAGTTAGGTCATCCAAGTCTTGCCAAGTTACAGAAACTTGTCCCTACCTTGTCCAACTTATCTAGTTTGGCGTGTGAGTCATGTCAATTAGGCAAGCATAGTCGTACTTCCTTTCCTCGTAGTTTCACACGTGGTGCTTCGTCCCCTTTTGCCGTGGTTCACTCTGACATTTGGGGACCTATCCGCGTTAAGTCTACTTTAGGTTTTCAATACTTTGTTACTTTCATTGATGATTATTCCAGATGCACTTGGTTATTTTTGATGAAAAATCGTTCTGAATTATTTCATATCTTTCAAACTTTTTTTAATGAAATTCAAACTCAGTTCGGTGTTTCTATTAGAGTTTTGCGTAGTGATAATGGCCGTGAATATCTTTCTCATTCTTTTAAACAATTCATGGCTTCTCACGGTATTTTGCATCAAACTTCTTGTGCTTATACACCTCAACAAAATGGTGTAGCTGAATGTAAAAATAGACATCTTATTGAAACAACTCGCACACTTTTAATTCATGGAGATGTTTCTCAACATTTTTGGGGTGATGCTCTTCTTACTGCATGTCATCTCATTAATCGCATGCCTTCTTCGGTTTTAGATAATAAAATACCTCATTCCATTTTATTCCCTCATGAACCACTTCATCCTTTACCTCTAAAAGTTTTCGGGTCTACATGTTTTGTTCATAATTTCAGTTCTGGTCTGGACAAACTTTCTCCTAGATCACATAATGTGTTTTCTTAGGGTTTACAAGATCACAAAAAGGATACAAATGTTTTTCTCCTTCTCTTAACCGTTATTTTGTGTCAAAAGATGTCACCTTTGATGAGTTGTCTCTTTATTTTAAAAGTCAAACTTCACCCCTGTCTCCATCCAATCTTGTCAACACTCCTAATACATTTAATGTTCCTGTTGTTTGTGACCCTCTAACTGTGTCTTCTTCACCATTAGTTCCTGCTCCGCAGTCAGCTTCTTCTCCACTGCCTCTTCAGATTTATAGTTCTCGAAACCAATCACAACCACCACCATGTGACTCTACTCAAGTGCCAACTACTTTGTCTCCTCCGGATCTGACACATGAGTCTGACCTTCCCATTGCCCTCCGAAAAGGTATTCGTTCTACACGTAATCCCTCTCCCCATTATATTGCTTTGAGTTATCATCGATTGTCATTACCTTTTTATACATGTCTTTCCTCTATTTCTTCTATGACCATTCCAAAAACTGTCCGTGAAGCTTTAGCCCATCCTGGTTGGCGACATGCCATGTTAGATGAACTAAGTGCTCTTGATAATAGTGGAACTTGGGAATTGGTCTCATTACCGTATGGGAAATCTGTTGTTGGTTGCAGGTGGGTGTTTGCTATCAAAGTTGGACCTGATGGTACTATTGATCGCCTCAAAGCTCGTCTTGTGGCCAAAGGTTATACTCAAATTTTTGGGTTGGATTATGGAGATACCTTTTCCCCTATGGCAAAGATGGCTTCTGTTCATTTATTTATCGCCATGGCTGCTCTTCAACAATGGCCTCTTTATCAACTGGATGTTAAAAATGCTTTCCTCAATGGTGATTTGCAAGAAGAAATATATATGGAGCAACCTCCTGGGTTTGTTGCTCAGGGGGAGTCTTCTGGGAAGGTATGTCGTCTTCGCAAATCCTTATATGGCCTAAAACAGTCTCCTAGGGCTTGGTTTGGAAAGTTTAGCAAGGTTGTTCAACAATTTGGTATGACTCGGTGTGAATCAGATCATTCTGTCTTTTATCGACACTCGAGTGCTGGATGTGTTTACTTGATAGTATATGTTGATGACATTGTTCTTACAGGTAGTGACAACCATGGCATCTCTCAGTTGAAACAACATCTCTGTCACCATTTTCAGACCAAAGATCTTGGCAAACTTAGATATTTCTTGGGTATTGAGGTGGCACAGTCCAATGATGGTATTGTTATATCTCGGAGGAAGTATGCCATAGATATTTTGGAGGAAACTGGGTTGATGAGTTCAAAGTCTGTTGATACACCCATGGATCCCAATACTAAACTTCTACCAAATCGGGGGAGCCTATATCGATCCTGAGCGGTATAGAAGATTGGTTGGAAAATTGAATTATCTTACGAGTTACTCGTCCCGACATTTCCTTTGCGATCGGTGTGGTAAGTCAATTTCTTAATTCACCATGTGAAGATCATTGGAATGCGGTCATTCGTATCTTGAAGTATATTAAAGGATCTCCTGGAAAAGGATTGTTATATGGTTCTAATAACCATACAAGAGTTGTTTGCTACTCGAGATGCTTGATTGGGCAGGATCTCCTTCGGATAGAAGATCTACATCCGGATATTGTGTCTCCATTGGTGGTAACTTGATCTCATGGAAAAGTAAGAAACAAAGTGTTGTGGCAAGATCCGGTGCAGAAGCGGAATATAGAGCTATGGCCTCAGCTTCCTATGAACTTGTTTGGCTCAAGCAATTGCTTAGAGAGTTACAATTTGGAGATGTCACTCAAATGACACTTGTGTGTGACAATCAAGCTGCTCTTCATATTAGTTCTAATCCTGTCTTTCATGAGAGGACCAAACACATTGAGATTGACTGTCATTTTATTCGAGAAAAGATTATGTCTAGAGATATCAAGACTGAGTTTGTTAACTCAAGTGATCAGTTAGCAGATATTTTTACTAAATCTTTACGGGATCCTAGAATTGATTATATTTGTAACAAGCTTGGCACATACGATTTGTATGCTCCAGCTTGAGGGGGAGTGTTAGATATTGTTTAGATATTATTTGATATTGTTAAGATATTGTTAGATATTGGTAACCACAATATCAAACAATATCTTCTGTTTATTCTGTTACTTTCAGTTACTCTTTTAGTTGTATCTCTCTACTATAAATAGACCACCCTATGTGTGATTTATACACAAGGGAAATTAATTCCAAACCCTATTTTCTCTATATTCAACAATAATACGGTAAAAACATAGTTTCTTTCAATCTTTATTCATGAATTAGTCCATCATAAGGAACCCGAAAGGGGTGTTGTGGGGTGATAACACCTTCCCCACACGTAACTAACTCCCTTACCCAACTCTGGTTGTAACGGCCAAAGTTTGTTTTTTCTAAAACCAACGCCTTTTCTTCCTTTTTCGATGTTTATGGTAAAAACATCGGTGGCGACTCCATAGAACCCTTTTGAAAACCCCATTATTAAGAATAATCCGGTTATCGGGCGTCTTAAGAATGTTGACTATCTTATAAAAAATGCAAGTCATTCAAAACCATCGCGTCGCTCTGACCGCCTCTTTTGACGGGGGTGACAGATGTCGACTCCACTGGGGAAGCTAGAGAGTTGATCCCATTTAGTGATAGACTAGTTCAATAAATAATGACTTGAAATTATGCTTTTACCCTTCCTTGCTTTTATAACATGCTTTATTCTATGGCTTTAATAATTGTTGTATGTTTACTTTCTGCAATTGTTTGAAATAACATTTGTACACAAACCCTTGCACACAATAGTTCCTCTATACCTGGGGGCAAGAGTGAATACACATGGAGTGGGTGGCAGGTATGACCGACGGTGGTAATGGCCATAGTGCCAGCAGGTCGTTGTCAGAAACCACCACTCAAGGTGATAACCTTCTTCTCTTGGTCTAAGAACGTCGACAAGGCCTTTTTGCCATGCATGGTTCAAAGATTGAGAGATTGAAGGGTCCCTATAATGGGGGTACCTTGGGGACCTGACCTTGGTGAGAACAGTTAGAACCTACCTTTGCCAATGCACTTTTCTGCAAGAAACCCCTATCTCGTAATTAAACGACATCGCTCTATTCGTGGATGAGTGAATTGTTTGTGCATTTGTTTGTTGCATTTTGTTTCTCACATTTGCATAGCATAATCATACAACAGTAAAATAACAAATAAAATCTTTTTGTAATTAACAACCTTATCTCGGACAATCTACATTTTAGCTAGCCTGGTTTCAAGTTCTTTGTAAGCTAAGTAGCCACGTGGACCGACATAAGAGATAAGGGGATATATAACCAATTTTTCATAATAAACCAACTTTATCTCAGACAGTCTATATTTTAGCTAGCCTGATTTCAAGTTCTTTGTAAGCTAAGTAGCTACGTGGACCTACAAAAGAGATAAAGGGTTAAAATAAAAAATAATAATAAAAAATAAAAATAATATAAAAACAATAAAAATTATTTGAAAAAAGAGTTTTGACAAAGTCAACCATACATATCTTCATCATCTTAAGAGTGGTAAAACCAAAGAGAGAAAATAAATGCATAAGAAAGGAATGCATACACATCATTCTAATAAAATTTCTCAAACATAAATTCATTCATTACTAGGATGGGTTAGATATCCTTAAGACAAATGCGAAAGAGGCCCCAAGCACGTTTGTAACCATCCACAAGGAAGGGACAAAGATGCTAAGGTGCATTAACCATGATGGGGAAGGAACCATTACACCGAAGTGGGTATGGTCCCCCACAAAGCGTAAGCTTTGAGGATGATGCCAAACCCATTGTCTTAAGGCATATCTATCCTATCCTAGTTATTTATTTCAAAAAACGAAATAAGGGAATGGGACCCCATTCATAGGAATAACATCAAATCCATAAACATCCATATAGGAAGTTTTCTTTTTTTTTTTTTAAAACCAAGCAAAAAAAATATATACAAAAATCTCAAACACTATCATGCATCATGTTAGAAAATAAAACAAGATAATGTTTAGCAAAAATAAACACTTGCATGCATGTACCTAAAAATCATACTCATAACATGCATTTTTGTTTTTAGTTAATGGAGGGATCTAGCAATAGACAGTTGGGAAAAGTGGGTATTCCTCGGTACCGTGTCGAAAGGTTGGAACAGTTATGCGCGTTAATGTCGCCGGAGGTTCGTTCCAATTTCGAGAGATCTTACGGACGAATCCTCGACCTCTTGAGAATCTATGTTGACCACGTATTCGTTAGAGTCTTGATCCACTTTTGGAGCTCCAGACTACATTGCTTTGAGTTCCCTCAGTTTGATTTGGTTCCGACCTTGGAAGAATATGAGCTTATGATATGATGGCCCAAGTCAGCCGGGGTCTACATTAGCCAGGGAGCTTATATCTCGGTAAACAAGGTCGCCAACCTTATTTGATTGCCACTTCCATAGTCTGCCCTAATGGGAAAAGGGAATGTCCAAGGGTGGAAGATCTCACTGCTAGAAAACCATTTATCCTCTTTGGCTGATAAAGGAGATTGGTTTGCATTCAACAAGACTCTAGCACTAATTGTGTTTGGGACCTTTTTGTTCCCTTTCCATAACAACATCGTGGATCACGCTGCAATGGATGCCTTTTTTTCCTGGAACGTACACTTGAAGAGTCTCGTGCTTACACTTCTTGCCAACACCAAGTTGTCGAGAGACTCAACAACCTACAAGCCTTGGTCGTTCATCAAGAGGCAAAGATAAAAGAGGCTCAACGATATAGTGAAGATATTAGCCAGGCAATCCACCATCAAGCCGAAGCACTTACACTTCATGTATGAGAAGCCGAAGAAGATCTACATAGACATAAGAACTCACCTGTGGGTTTCTTTAGGATTTTCCGATTCTGTCAAAAAGTGCTTCGAAGCATTGTATAGAGGAATGTCCACCTTTTGATGAAATAAATAAAATATATTTTTCTTCATCTTCCCAATTGTCTATTGCATTCATAAGTTGCATACATTCATACATCCCTCCTCACTATTAACAATAATAAGATAATAAAAAGGAAAGATTAATTGATATGTATCCATAAATCAGAAGAATGGAGAGAAAACCACTTGTCATCAAGCTCTCCCCAACGGCTGATCCACCTAAGGAGGACAATAAGTCTTAGCCGTTGGTCATCACAGTTAATAAGGAAGAGGGGGCAAGGACGCCATTGCGATTATTTATGCCTCATCATTTCCCCTACGAATCAAATAAAGTTGTACCTTGGAAATATGCAATAAATGAAGATGTTTCCAACATAGCCGACATTGGGGGCACGATTAGAAGCGGACGAATCTACTCCCCCAAGGAATCACAAGAAGACGCCCCCAAAAATAAAGAGAAAAATAAAGGGACCGAAAAGGAAAACAATAAAGAATCCAAGGAGAAGATCGATGAGTTACTCCGGTTTATAGGACAAGGTGAGTACTCCATCATTGACCAATTCAATCGCACACCTGCGAAGATAACTTTGTTATCATTAATAATGAGTTCGAAACCACATCAAAACACCCTGTTGAAGGTTTTGAATGAAGCATATGTATCGCATACCATATCCCAAGAAAAGTTTGAAGGGATCATTGGTAACATTACTGCTAATGATCACCTAACCTTCACAGATGAAGAACTCCCTCCCGAAGGGTCGAGCCACAACAAGCCCTTGCACATCTCTGTGAAGTGCAAAGAATATCTCATTTCCAAAGTTCTTGTGGATAACGGGTCATCCTTGAATGTATTGACAAAGTGCACTCTTGATAAACTGACAGTACAAGGAGCCCGCATGTGCCCAAGCGATACTATCGTTCAAGCCTTTGATGGATCAAAGCGTGAAGTAGTGGGAGAGATCAACCTGCCAATTCAAATCGGTCCCACTATCTTCAATGTGGACTTCCACGTGATGGATATTATTCCAGCATATAGTTGTCTCCTCGGTAGACCTTGGATTCATGACGCTAAGGCAATACCTTCAACACTCCACCAAAAAGTCAAATTCGTGGTAGGCGACAAGGTGGTCACAGTTCAAGCTGAAGACAACATCTTGATCAGTAGACCGTCCACCATACCTTATGTGGATGCAGCTGAAGAGGCCCTTGAAACATCCTTTCAAGTGCTTGAAATCGCCAACGTAGAAAGACTTTCCAACAATATGAAGGTGGCTCACATGATGTCAAAATATGGATACCGCCCGGGCCAGGGACTCGGCACAAATTCCCAAGGAATAAGGGAGCCACTGGATTTTAAAGATAATCCTTTGAAGCAAGGTCTAGGATATGACCCTACAAAGGATCGAGATACAAGAAAAAAAGGAAAGTGTCCCCTCCGTACACTGAATCAGATTTTTCGAAGTGGAGGGATATAAGCGTCAAGAGAAACTTTAGTTATTAGGTTTTCTTCTTCCAATTTTAAGGAATGTAAAGCCAATGACTATTAGAAATTACTCCCTGAGGCAAGCCCGACTCTCGGGCATTTTTAGGGCACATATTTCCCTTTTAATCGTAAAGAAGGCGATTCTTATTATCTACTTCTTTTCTTGTTATTCATATCTATACCTCATTAATAACCACGTTTAAACAAACGTTTTCAAAAGACATATAAATAATCAAGAGTGCGTTATTATAATAAAGCGAATTCACCATCACTGATTGATTAGAAACACAAGTAAGGTTTTACCTCGTCATAATAAAGTCGTGTTTCTACAATGTTGTACCAAAAAGAGAGAAGAAAAAAGAAGAAGAAGCCCATAGAAGCCAAAGGCTAAAAAGAAAGGGCAAATTACCCGGTAGGAAACCCACTAAGGGGGCTATGCAAAAGTTAGGGTCAACCAGCTAGGAAACCTAAACAACAATAAAGGGTAGCCTAGGAAAAAGGTAGGGTTACAAAATAAAGTTCGCTAGAATTCCTAAAACAAGATAAAAAAGGAAACCTAGACAAAAGTTAGGACAAAACACAACATCCAAGAGGTGCCCTGCTAGGTGAGCATGCTCATGTTGGCGAGTATTGTACCATCTATGAGCTCTGGTTGGAGGGCGGCAGGGATGTCTTCTCCATCAGTGCATCCCCAATATTCAGCCAGAGGGGTAATAAGGGGCCTATCATGATGGATCTTGTCGGGCCTTGGGTCCCAAAGTCATTCAGTGCCTTCAAAAAAAAGTAGTCGGGATTACATCGAATTCCTCAATGCATGCAGTAGATGGTGAAAAGGTCCGCCTTAGTGACCTTGCCTTGGCTTTCTTTTTGGCTATGAAGGGTGCCCGCCAGTAATTTGTGACAAATGCAAAGAGGAGGGAGGAAGGCGGTCCCCTTTGGATTGGCAGGAATGTGTTGGGAACCGGTAATCTCTTCCCATATTTGACCGGTGGTGAGGGTGGTTGGCCTTTCACAATATGCCCCCCTGTACTCTGCAGTTTGGATTTTTGTTGGCTGATGAAATCCCATGAGGACGTTGAACTCATCTAGGACGTTGGTCTGGTAGGCCCCATTCATCCAATATGTAACTGCTTGAACAGGAGGAACCCCAGGGATCATAGATGGTAGGTCTATGAGCGTAACAGAAGCGAGGAATTCCAACGTGGCAGTGCGGTGAATGCGGGTAGGTGGATCTCTGAGCAGGAAGTCCCACCCTATGCCTTGGATGTATCTCCTTACATCCTGATCCCAACCAAACATGGTTAGGATCCTGAAGTCTAGCCAGAGCATAGGGTGCCACGCATACTGGCTAATGTTGGCGAATCTAGCCTAGTGCTGCTCCGTTAGCTGAGTGGGGATGCTCCTTATGGGTCCCTAGGAGCGTTTCTGATGTGTTGACGACTCCCCACGGTCCATTACTCAACCAAAAACACTCAAATATGCAAGGAAAAGTGGAGGAGGAAGAGGGAATGCAAAAATGGGATGCCATGAGTCTTTTGGGAGCCTAAATTTATAGGCAAAAATTTGCAGGGGCGGACGACCGTCTGGTGTAGGTGGACGACCATCTGCCCCCAACGGCCACTCCTGGACGACCGTCTGCCCCCAACGACTACCCCTAGACGACCATCTTCTCTGAATGGACGACCATCTAGTCCCAATGACCACTGATGGATGACCGTCTGGCCTAAGTCGACGGTCGTCTGCTACCCCCTTTTTTGTTTTTTTGTTTTTTGAAGAAAATAGGACCCTGTTCATCAACATATATGCATGTAATGTTTATGATATGCGTCCTATAATGCTATTTCAGTTAATACTTTCAAAAAAAATTAATTGATGTGTTCCTGACGATGAGGCTCTTCTGGTGTCACATTCAGCTGTACCGTTTTTGTCGTTTCGGATTTGCCACAATCGAAGAATGATCGTGTCAAAGAGCTATTTGCCATACTAGTGTGTTTCTTCCTTTCTTTTGGAATTTCAATCCTCATATTGATTACTACGTTTCCATATTGCCCAATTAATCACCAGAATATCGTAGTGTGTTTCATCCTTTCTTCCTTGCTTTGGAATTTTGGATTTTCCCTTCCTTTTTTTGTCCTTCGGCTTCTACGGGCTCTTTTTATCATTTTCGTTTTCTTTTTTTGCACAACATTGGCAAAACACGGATTTATTATGACGAGGTAAAACCTTACTTGTGTTTCTAATCAATCAGTGATGGTTAATTTTTCTTTTTTATGATAGTGTGCTCTTAATATTTAGACGCCTTTTGGAAATGTTTACTTAAACATGGTTATTAAGGAGGTATAAACATGAATAGCAAGAAAAGAAGCAGATAGTAAGAAACACATTCTTTATGATTAAAAGGGGAATATGCGTCCTGAAAATGCCCGGGAGTCGAGCTTGCCCCAGGGAGTAATCTCTAATAGTCATTGGGTTTACATTCCTTTAAAAAATGGAAGAAGAACATTATAGACCCTAAATCTTGCCCGACCTCATAATAAAGACCAGAAGACCTCCTTTTCAAAGATGGATGAAGCCTAAGAAGCCAGTAGGAGAGACTATTAGGCCTCATACTAGGATAGGAGGGATTTTCTGCATGTAAATAAGGATTTTCGCCTTTTAGGGTCGAGACCGCCGTCTCGCCTTGCAAAAGTGGCGAGACCATCGTCTCGTTTGGCGAGACGGCCGTCTCGCCATCCTTGCAAGGCGAGACGGTCGTCTCGACCTTGTCAGACGAGACGGTCGTCTCGACCTTGTCAGACGAGACGGCCCATCTCGACCTGACAGGCACGAATCCCTATAAATAGTTGCGCCTTTCCCCTCATTTCACACAGTTCTTCCATTCTCTCTCTAGACATTTCTTTAGATTCTCTCTCTAGAACCCCTCCGAAGCATTTTCGGAGTTTCTTAGTGTTTTCTAGAGTTTTTATAGCGTTTTTGAGAGATTCTGACGCTGTAAAGAGTGAGGGGCTGCCAAAAAGCACCCAAATTATTAAAGAATTAATAGAAAGCGTGTCTCGGAGGTTTCTACACTCTCTCTCTCTCTCTCTCCTTTACCGCTTTATTTCAATTATGCAATAGATATAGGGCCATGTAGTCATAATCTCTAAATTTCGCAAAATAAAGGGTAAAAGCGTATTTTTCACCGGTTTAATTATTTAATATAGCTGGCCTATCATAGGGAACCCGAAAGGGGCGTCGTAAGGGAACTAATACTTCCCTTACACGTAACTAACTCCCTTACCCAACTCTGGTTCTAATGACCAAAGTTGGTTTTTCGAAAACCAACGCCTTTTTCATTCCTTTTCCGATGTTTCCGGTAAAAACATCGGTGGCAACTCCAGAAGAACCCTCCAAAAGTTCGTTCTTGGGTTAGCCCGGTTATCGGAAAATCCAAGAGCGCCTTTTCGAAAACCTCGCCCCTAGGTTCAGCCCGGTTATCGGACAACCTAAAGGCGTTGTAACTACACCTATAAAAACGCGAAAAATGGAAAGTCGAAACCATCGCGTCGCTCCGACCGCCTCATTTTGACGGCGGCGACAGATGGCGACTCCGCTGGGGAAGCCAAGAGAGTTGATCCCATTTAGTGATAGGCCAGCTTAAAAGTAAATAAACCTAGAAAATTACGCTTTTACCCTACCTTGTATTATAACATGTTTTCATGCTTGGCTTTAATAACTGTTACTTGTTTATACTTACGCAATTGTTTAAAATACAAACTGTACACAAACCCTTGCACACTACAGTTCCCTCTATATCCGGGGGCAAGTGAGAAATCCATAGGGAGTGGGTGGCAGATACGGTTCGCTATAGTGATGGCCTTGTGCCCACCAGTGTGATCGGAAACCACCACTCAAGGTGATAACCTTCCTCTTTTGGCACAAAGGCTGACTATGGCCTTAGTGCTAAGCATGGTCGGAAGGCTGGAGAGTGGGGACCCTATAATGGGGGCACCTTGGGGGCCTTAGCCTTGGTGAGAACAGTTAGAACCCACCTTTGCCAGAGCACTTTTCTGCAGGAAAACCCTACCTCGTGATTAAAACGACTTCTCGCCTGTTCGTGGATGATCGAATTGTGTGTACATCTGTTTGTTGCATTTGTCTATTGCATAGCATAACCAAACAACAGGAAAATAACAGAAAACATCTTTTGCAATTAACACCCTTATCTCGGACAGTCTGCCTTTTAGCTAGCCTGGTTTCAGGTTCTTTGTAAGCTAAGTAGCCACGCAGTCCGACAGAAGAGATAAGGGACGCTAAATAATCCTTTCGCATAAAGCCATTATTTATCTCGGACAGTCTGCCTTTTAGCTAGCCTGATTTCAGGTTCTTTGTAAGCTAAGTAGCCACGCAGTCCGACAAAAGAGATAAAAGGCTATAAAATAAAAATAAAAATCGAATAAAGATCCAATTTTAAAACAATAAATGGGACCTTGTTCAAAAATATTACACTCATTCATATAGGTAGTTTATTTTTCAAAAAACATGCAAGTATCATAAAACATGATAAACACTCGCATTCATCCAATAAGCATCATTTTCATAAAACATGCATTTTGGTTTTAGAAAATGGAGGGGACTAGTAGACAATTGAAGAAGGTGGACATTCCCCGATACCATGCTGAGAAATTGGAACGGCTTTGCGCGATAATGCCACCAGAGGTCCGCTCCGACTTTGGAAAATCCTATGGACGGATTCTCGACCTGCTTAAGATCTGTGTCGATCAAGTTTTCGTCAGGGTATTAGTTCATTTTTGGAACTCCAGTCTGCGCTGCTTCGAATTTTTGCAATTTGATATGGTGCCCAACTTAGAGGAGTACGAAATTATGCTGAAATGGCCCAAATCAGTCGGGGTCCATATCCGCCACGGGGCATATACTCCTGCAGCACAAGTAACTGCCATCATCCAACTACCTTTCCGGCAGATTACCCTGATAGGAAAAGGGAACATCCAAGGTGGGAAAGTCTCAATGTTAGAAGACCATCTGCCTGATTTGGCTGAAAGGACAGAATGGGTCGCTTTTAACAAAACCCTGGCCTTAATCATATTAGGAATGATCTTGTTTCCCTTCCACCTCGACATAGTGGATCAAGCCGTCATAGACGCCTTCTTCGCCTGGGACGTGAACTCAAAGAGTCCCTTGCCTGTAATTCTTGCCGACACCTTGCTCTCGGTGGAATTCTGCCGCCAGAAGCAAGGAAAAACACTTCGTTGCTGCTCTTCACTGCTCTTTGTGTGGGACATTACACATTTTTACGCCTCTAGCCACATGGGGATGTTCCCCGACCCTTTGAGAAGCTTCTCCAAAATCCCTCTCCAACGACGCTTAACTTCAGAGTAGAAGGACGAGTTGGAACAATGGGACGCCAACAATTTATCCTGGGTCTGCCCTTGGTTCCGACCCGGCCCAGTCCTCATCGGATGTGGAGACTATCCGAACGTACCCTTGATAGGACTCAGGGGTTGCATAGCCTACTCACCTAGAGTAGCTATGAGGCAGCTCATGAGGACTCAAACTACAATTTCTCGAGGGGAACTCGGAGGACTGTGTTTCTTCGGAGACCCATGCACAATCGCCAACTCACTAGCCGTGAGAAAAGCATGGGAGAAACCAGTCTTTATGGGAGATAGAGAGCTAGGAAAGGATCGAGTGGCTGTCTCCGGTGACTATGAGGTGTTGAGAAAAAGAAGAGGGATGTCTCAACCATCCACCTCACTCATTACAAACGACAACAGTGAAGAGTTGCAAGCTCAAGTCGATGCCTTGACCCAGAGGATAGAAATCATGGGAGCCCAGATGAGGGCCCTTGAAGAAAGAGAGCAAGAATCTATCCTCACCATTGATGGTCTGCAAAGGCAATGCAAGAAAAAGGATCATGAAATAGAGTGCCTCAAGGACCAGTGTGCTGACTCTAATGAGCAAGCTATCCGAGCATCCAAAGCCGCTAGAACCAACTCGGATAGTTAACTCCAAGAAATAACCGCCAAATCAGTACGCCTTGAGGCCGAATCAGCAAAACAGGCTCAGACGATCAAGGAACTGTTGCAAGAACTCACCAAGACTCGGTCAGAAATACGCCAAGAGCGGGAGGCCAATCGGAGACTCAACAAAAGTCTCACTGAGCTACGCTGTAAAGAAAGAGACGAGCTAGCTCAGTACAGCCAAGTACTACAAGAAAAGGACCGAGCCCTTGCAAAACTCGATGAATTGCAAGCCTTGGTCGTCCATCAAGAGGCAAAGATCGAAGAGGCTCAAAAGTACAGTGAAGATATGAGCCAGGCGGTCCAGAAGCAAAGCGAAGCACTTGCTCGTCACGTCCGGGAATAGGGGAATAGGGGAATAGGGCAAAGCGAAGCAAAGCGAAGCACTTTCCGCTTCTGTCAAAAGTTGCTTCGTAGTATGGAATAGGGGAATGTACACCTTCCAGTGGATAAATGAAAATTTTCTTTATTCATCAATTGTCTACTTGCATGCATATCATTCATCTGCATATTTAATTTCCCCTCCTTCATTCTTAATAAATAAGATAATAAAAAGGAAGGATTAACTGACACGTCTTCCAAATCAGAAGAATGGAGAGAAAGCCACTCCTAATCAAGCTTTCCCCAACGGTCGACTCGCCACAAGAGGAAAATAAGCCTCGACCGTTGATCCTCAGAAATAAAGAAGAGGGGGCAAGGACACCAGTGCGACTATTTATACCATGTCCTTTCCCCTACAAGTCAAATAAAGTTGTACCGTGGAGATACGGGGAATCTTCACCAATAAAAGAAGATATCACGAATATAGCCGGCATTGGGGGCATGACAAGAAGTGGAAGAGTCTACTCCCCCAAGGACTCACAAGAAGATGTCCCCAAAGATAAAGGAAAAAATAAAAAGACCGAAGAAAAGGAAAATAAGGAATCCAAGGAGGAGACAGAGGAATTACTCCAGTTTATAAAGCAAAGTGGGTATTCCATTATAGACCACCTCAATCACACTCCTGCAAAGATAACATTATTATCTTTAATGATGAGCTCCGAACCGCATAGAAACGCCCTGTTGAAGGTCTTGAGCAAAGCGCATGTACCTCACTCCATATCCCAAGAAAAAGTTGAGAGGATCGTCGGTCACATCATGGCGAGCGATCACCTCACCTTCACAGAGGAAGAACTCCCCCTCGAGGGATCAAACCATAACAAGCCCTTGCACATTTCCATCAAGTGCAAGGAATACCTCATCGCCAAAGTTCTTGTGGATAACGGGTCATCCTTGAACGTGATGCCCAAGTGCACACTAGACAAGTTGACTATCCAAGGAACCTGTCTGCACCCAAGTAGCACCATCGTTCAAGCCTTCGACGGATCAAAACGAGAAGTAGTGGGAGAAGTTAATTTGCCAATTCAAGTCGGACCCACTATCTTCAACGTCGATTTCCATGTAATGGATATTACTCCAGCATACAGTTGTCTCCTCGGTAGGCCTTGGATTCATGACGCTAAGGCAGTACCTTTGACGCTCCACCAGAAAGTCAAGTTCATAGTGGAGGACAAATTGGTCACGGTCCAAGCAGAAGATGACATCCTGATCAGTGGACCGTCCACCCAACCTTATGTGGATGCGACTGAAGAGGCCCTTGAAACATCTTTTCAAGCACTCGAAATTGCCAGCATAGAGCGACTTCTCAAAAACACGAAGGTAGCCCGCATGATGATGAAGCATGGTTACCATCCTAGCCAAGGACTGGGGGCAGATTCCCAAGGCATGAGGGAACCCCCAGAATTTAAAGACAATCCTTTCAAGCATAGCCTAGGATATAACCCTACTAAGGGCCGAGCGGAGAAAGGGAAAGGGAAGTCTCCCCTCCGCACACTCAAGCAATTTTTCTGAAGTGGAGGGGTGCAAGCGTCACGAGCTACCCTAGTCATTAGGAAATCTTTTTCTTCATTTAAGAGATGTAAACCCCATGATTGTTAGAGATTATCCCCCGGGGCTAGCCCGACCCCCAGGCATTTTAGGGAACATATTCCCTTATTAATTAATAAAGAATACTTCTTACTATCTGCTTCTCTTCTTGTTATTTCTGACTAGACCTCACAAAAACCTTGTCTAAGTAAACAAAAAAAGAAAAAGAAGAATAAAAAGCACGTCCAAATAACCAAAATTCACCGTTGCCACTGAAGTCAAGCTAGTTGATTAGAAGCACCAAATAAGACTTTACCTCACCATAAAGAAAGTCATGTTTCGCCAATATTGTGAACAAAAAATAAATACAAAAAACAAAAAAAGCCCATAAAAGCCAAAGGCCAAAGAAAAGGGCAAAATACCCGGTAGGAAACCTACTAAGGGGGCTACGCAAAAGATAGGGTCAACCCGATAGGACACCCAAACAAAAATAAAGGGTAGCATAGGAAAAAGTTAGGGTTACAAAATAAGGTCCGCTAGGATTCCCCAAAAATATACAAAAAGAAGGAACCTAGACAAAAGATAGGGCCAAAACACAATATCCTAGTTCGAAAACCCGAAGGGCGATCTAGGGAGATCAACTAGCCATAAAAAGCAATGGAAATAAAACTAAAGCGCAAGTACAAAAAGGGGGAAACGTTTGCTTAGACGAAAAGTTTAAACACCTAAGCCTAACCCTAGCCAACCATTCTTACAAAAACCTTTTTCTAAAATAAAAATAACATTCTAAAACACAAGCTATTGAATTTACCTCTTTACTTCTTTTCTCTTGACCCTCACACCAACATTCTAATAATTAATTTGGGAATATGAAGGCGTATAGTCAACAAGAGGATTGAAATCCCTAGAGTGGAGAAAAAGGGACACTACATGGCAAAGAGTGCTCTACAAAAGAAGAAAAAAGAAAAGAAAAAAAGGAAAAACTAGTTATCCTTCGGTCACAAGAAGTCCGGCATGGTAGAGCCAAACACGAGAACGCCGATCAGAGGACATTCGACGCTACAAGGCACGTCAGTGAAATCCTTCTGAAAAACTAATTGAAATAGGCATTATAAGACATCAAACATGAAAACATTGCATGCATAAAATGTTTTTGAACTAGGTCTTATTTTCTTCCAAAAAAAAAAAACCTAAAAATCGAGACGGCCGTCCAGAATTCCCAGACCGCCGTCTCGGTCTCCAGCAAATCGGGATCGCCATCTCGACCAACGAGACGGTCGTCTCGACTTGGCCGAAAATGAGACTGCCTTCTCGACTTGGCCGAAAATGAGACCGCCGTCCCGCTTGGCGAGACGGCCGTCTTGCTTAAGGTCAAAGTCGAGACCGCTGTCTCGCGGTCCCAGATGGCCGTCTCGACTTGCGCAAATTTGAGACCACCGTCTCGACTTGAGCAAATTCGAGACCGCCGTCTCGACTTGCGCAAATTCGAGACCGCCTCTCGACTTCCTAGATGGCGGTCCCGAATCTGATTTTTTCCCTATAAATAGGGGAAGGGTTTTGGGGGTTCCTCACTGTAGACCCCTAATCTTGCCCGACCTCAAAATAAAGACCAGAAGACCTCCTTTTCGAAGATGGACGAAGCCTAAAAAGCCACTAGGAGAGACTATTAGGCCCCATACTAGGATAGGAGGGTTTTTTTGGCACAAAAATAAGGATTTTCGCCTTTGAGGGTCGAGACCGCCGTCTCGGATTCGAGACCGCCGTCTTGCCACCTGCAAATGGCGAGACCACCGTCTCGTTTGGCGAGACCGCCGTCTCGCCATTCCTGCAAGGCGAGACCGCCGTCTCGACCTTGTCAGACGAGACGGCCCGTCTCGACCTGACAGGCGCGAATTCCTATAAATAGGGGCTCCATTCCCATCATTCCACACAATTCTCTCACTCTCTCTCTAGTCACATCACTAGATTCTCTCTCTAGAATCTCTCTGAAGCATTTCTGGAGTTTCTGAGCGTTTCTAAGAGTGTTTTTTAGCGTTTCGAGAGGTTTCCGATGCTGTGTAGAGTGAAGGGTTGCCGCATAGAACCCTAATTTTTTAAAGAATTAATAGAAAGCTTGCTCCGAAGGTTTCTACTTTCTCCCTTTACCTTTTACCGCTTTAATTTTAATTGTGCAATAGAAATTAGGGCCATGTAGTCATAACGTTAAATTCTGCAAACTAAAGGGTAAAAGCGTATTTTTCACCGGTTTAATTATTTTTAAATAGCTGGCCTATCATAGGGAACCCGAAAGGGGCGTCGTAAAGAAACTAACACTTCCTTTATGCGTAACTAACTCCCTTACCCAACTCTGGTTCTAATGACCAAAGTTGGTTTTTCAAAAACCAACGCCTTTTAACCCCTTTTCCGATGTTTCCGGTAAAAACATCGGTGGCAACTCCAGAGAACCCTTCAAAACTAGCTCTTGGATTAGCCCGGTTATCGAACAATCCAAGAGCGCCCTTTCGAAAACCTCGCCTCTAGGTTCAGCCTGGTTATCGGACAATCTAAAGGCGTTGTAACCACACCAATAAAAAACGTGAAAAACGGAAAGTCGGAAACCATTGTGTCGCTCCGACCGCCTCGTTTTACCGGCGGCGACACTCACAACTCCCTGGCACTCCAACTCTCTGATCTCTCACTTCCAAGCTCTTCACCACCAAAAATGTTCCATGGAAGCCAGACTAGGAAGAGGAGGGGCTCTGCTGGCCCCAGCAGTTCATCGGCACCAGCCTCCCAGGATCCCACTCAACTCTCTCCACTGCATCAGGCTCGACTTGAGCACATCAGGGGGTACACATGGCACCCCATGCTCAAGCTAGACTTCGGCATCCTCGCCGAATTTGGGTGGGAGGACGACGTCCGGGCCCACATTGACAGCATTGGGTGGGGTTTCCTCCTGGAGTCTCCACCCACCCACGTATACCCTGAAGCAGTGCTAGAGTTCCTTGCTTCCATCTCCTACACCGAGACTCCCGCCATGATTCCTGGCTTGTCACCAACAAAAATGGTGACATACTTTATGGGTGCGATGTACCGGACCACCACTCTGGACGAATTCAACGTGTCCATCGGATTCGTCCAGCCCGGGGACGTGCTAACCCGGGAGTACCAGGAGGCCATCTGCTCACGCCCCACCAACCTCACACCCGGCGAGATGTGGGAGGAGCTCACCAGGGTGCCCACTTTGCTGCTGGCGGGGACCATACACGGGAGGAAGGAGAGCCAGGGAAAGGTAACCCTCCCCGACCTTTTTGCCCTCTACTGTATGAGCCAGAGGCGTCAGTGCAACCCTAGCTACTTCTTCCTGAGGGCCCTCAAGGACTTCGGGAGCAGGCCAGTGGGGGTCATCCTCATGGCTCCCCTTATTACGCCCCTAGCAGAGAAATGGGGATGTAGTGGTTGGGAAGCACTGGCCTCCAACCTATGACCCGAGTCCATCAACGGGTCAATCCTGGTCAGCATGGGGATGCTGATGCGCCACGGGACCCAGTTGGTACTCCACCCATCGCTGGATTTCACTTTGGACCTCCAGGACATCGTGGCAATGCACGATCTCCCGACACCTCCCGACTTCCAACAGCCACAACAGCAGCAACAACCACAGCAACAATACACAGACAACTTTGCTGGCGTGAACTGTAACATCTACGATCTGCGCCAGCAACTTGATCAAATGTCTGTGAGGCAAGAGCAGATGTCTCTAAGACAGGAGGCCTTTGACACAAGATTGGAGACGATATACCAATATCAGGAGGGAATGAGGCAAGACTGGGCCACATTCCAGCAGGAATACCGCGATGAAGTCCGGGATCAAGCAGAATTCCGGAGACATATGTACCGGCAATTCCCCTCCTACGGATCGTCTCTAGACAAGAACCCATCCTCTTAGAGATAGTGCTCATAGAATAGGACTGCTGTAATAAAATCTTTCATAAATAAAATTTTATTTCATGCATCCTTTTGCTATCTCTTCCAAAAAAAGTCAGCGTAACCAAAAGAAACTAAGAGTCAAAAGACGTACGCGTAAGAAAAAAAGCCAAAATCCAAAATTGCGAGAAAAAAGAGATAAAACTGCAAAAAAAGGCAGGACTAAAACAAGTCAACCACCTTGACCAACCAAACTTCGACAAACCCAGCAAGAGTCAAGTGATCACCATCAAAAGATCAAAAACAAAGAATCCCCGGCAATCAACAAGCTGGATGAACATCAACAAAATCCCCAGCGTAGACCGAACGACCATTCCCAGAAAATGACAAACAAAACCAAAGAAATTACATCTCAATGCTTGGCGCATGAGCCACCCGGGCAGTAAGCCGCCGCCACCACCAGTCCTAAGCAGTGGACTGTACCAGCCTGATAAGGGGTTCATACCTATCAACTTACGCATGCAGTGCGCCTGATCTGCGCTCAAGACGGATCAGTAAGTCGCAACTACCAGCCTGATGGGGGGTTCATACCCATCCAGTCCAACACACAGCGGACTGCAACTACCAGCCTGATGGGGGGTTCATACTCATCCAGTCCAACACACAGCGGACTGCAACTACCAGCCTGATGGGGGGTTGTAGACCCCTAATTTTGCCCGGCCTCTCAATAAAAGCTAGGGAGACTTCACACAAAGATAAAGATCGCCCAACTAATCAATAAACACTAAGAAGACCTCCCACAACCACACGGAGTTCATCCAATGTCTCGACAAAGGCCAAAGAGACTTCCTACACGACGATAAAAGCTCGCCCGACATCTTAATAAGGGTCAAGAAGACTTCCTATAAGAAGATCAAGCTTCAACGGACACCTATCGGCATCAAACAATGTCCAAAAATAGCAAGGAAAGCTTCTCAGGGTCCCAAAACACAAAAACTGGACAAAACAGGTCGAGACCACCGTCCTAGAGTTGGGACGGCCGTCCCACTTCCCAGGGGGTCCCAGCCTGTGTAAAAAATGCATTTGGGATGGCCGTCCCAACCCAGACGGCCGTCCCAGATGTGTCAGGCAGCGAAAACTATAAATAGGAGGCTCATTTGGCACTTTTTCACACCTCAGACACTCCAGACAACTCAGAGCACTTGTCTACTTCTCTCCCTCTTTCGAATGATCTTTCTGATTGCCTGATATAGGTAACAATCAGTTAAGGAATTAGATTCCGACATTCGATTCTTCTAGAAAATTTTAGTCGAGTCGAGTTTTGTCGTGAGGAGAGTCGTTGTAGAGCGAGGGACTGTCGAAACGCGTCCTTATTGTAACAGAGTTGCTATATAAAGCTTGCTACGGAGGTTCTTCTCAAATCTCTTCTCTTTTACTGCTTTATTTATTGCTTTATAAAATGTAAATAAAATCATGTAGATAGCCATATTTATTGTACGAATAAAATAGGGTAATAGCGTAATTTCTTGTAATCTCTACTTAAATGAATTAATCCGTCATAGGGAACCCGAAAGGGGCGTTGTGGGGTGCTAACACCTTCCCCACACGTAACTAACTCCCTTACCTAACTCTGGTTATAATGGCCAAGTTTGGTTTTTAATAAAATCAACGCCTTTTTATCCTTTTCCAATGTTTATGGTCAAAACATTGGTGGTGACTCCAAAAGAACCCTTTTCGAAAACCTTGCTTTTATTAGAGGATAGTTTAGTTGTTGAGCACCTCGGAAGCAATGAACACACTTTAAACAAAAAACGCGAGTCTAAATCATCTTTTCGCGACCGCTCGCATTAAACGATCGAGATGTCCCTGGACGTCGGAACGGACGACGGCGACAGATGGCGACTCCGCTGGGGAAGCTAGAGAGTTGATCCCATTTAGTGACGGATAAATTCAAACTAAGTAAAGATTTGAAATTACACCTTTACCCTTTTCTGTATGTTTTATTGTATGGCTTTAATAATTGCTGTATGATTATTTTCTGCAAATTGTTTGAAATATAAATTGCACACAAAAACCCTTGCACACAATAGTCCCTCTATACCCGGGGGCAAGAGTGAATACCTATAGGGAGTGGGTGGCAGATACGACCGGCTTGTTGGCACACGGGGCTACAACCGTTGTCGGAAACCACCAACTCAAGGTGATAACTCTCTTCTTTTGGTCTAAGGATGTCGCCATGGAGTTCCGTGCATGACCCGAGGACTGAGAGATTGAGAGGTCCCTATAATGGGGGCACCTTGGGGACCTTTGGCCTTGGTGAGAACAGTTAGAACCACCCAAACCAAGCACGTTTCTGCAGGAAAACCCTACCTCGTGATTAAATAAACGTGGCTCTGCTCGTGGGTGAATGAATTGTGTGTGCATTCATTTGCTGCATTTGTATGGATGCATTAGCATAGGGTAATCATATAACAAACAAAAAATGAAAAACCCTACAAATCAAAAAGTGATAAGATAAGACCAACTTTATCTCGGACAGTCTTCAGTTAAGCTAGCCTGGTTTCAGGTTCTTTGTAAGCTAAGTAGCCACGTTGACCGACAGAAGAGATAAAGGGTCATAAAAAACATAAAAACAATTTAAAGCCATAAAAATACTTTCTACAAAATAAAAAGATTCTTGATAAAAGTCTTACAATGAATACAACCTTTGTTTAACAAAATAATAAGAGACGAAAATAGGACTCTCTTCATCAAAACTCATAAACATCCATATAGATAGTTTGTTTCCAAAGAAAAAATCCAAGTACTATCATGTATCATATTAGGAATAAAACATGATAATACTTAGAAAAACAAACACTTACATGCATGCATTTACAAGAGCTCATCCTCATATCATGCATTTTTCATTTCTTCTAGATAATGGAGGGATCCGGTAATAGACAGTTAAAGAAAGTGGAAATCCTTCTATGCCGTGTAGAGAAGTTAAGGCAGTTGAGTACATATATGCCGCCAGAGGTCATTGCTAATTTCGAGAAATCTTATGGAAGAATTCTTGACCTCCTGAAAATCAGCATCGATCCAATTTTTGTTAGAGCGTTGGTCCACTTCTGGAATCCCAATCTGCACTGCTTTGAGTTTTCGCAGTTTGACTTAGTACCAACCTTAGAAGAATATGAACTCATGGTTAGATGGCCTCAGTCAGCTGGGGTCTATGTTTACTCAGGAGTATATGTAGCCGTGAGTAAGGTTGCTACTATTATACAACTGCCTCCTCATCAATCCACCCTAGAGGGGAAAGGGAACATCCGAGGTTGAAAAATGACTATAATAGAAGACCACTTAATCTCTTTGGCTGAAAGGAAAGATTGGTCCACTTTCAACAAAACTCTAGCATTAGCAATGTTCGGAATCATGCTATTCCCATTTCATGTGAACATTGTGGATCATGCTGCAATAGATGCATTCTTTGCCTGGGATGTATATTCTAAGAGTCCTATACCTGCAATTCTTGCTGATACCCTGCTTTCAGTAAACTTCTGCCGACAGAAACAGGGGAAAACACTTAGATGCTGCACTTCATTGCTATACGTATGGGGCGTCACTCACTTCTACGCTTCAAGTCACATGGGCGTATTCCCCGATCCTTTAAGGAGTTTTTCAAAGATCCCTCTTCAACATCGTCAAGCTTTAGAGTGGAAAACCGAGTTAGAAAATTGGAACATAGAGCATGTATCATGGGTTTGCCCTTGGTTCCGACCCGGTTATATTCTTGTACGATGCGGAGATTACCTGAGCATACCATTACTAGGCCTCAGGGGTTGTATAGCTTACTCCCCTAAAATAGCTATGAGACAACTCATGAGGACCCAGACTGTGCCAACTCAAGAAGAGCTCAGAGGACTGAGTCTATGCCATTATTCCCATAGCTTTGAAGAAGTATCTGTTGTCCGGAAAGCATGGGAAAGACTAGTCTACATGGGGGATAAAGAACTCGGAAAGGTTCAGGTATCTACATCCCATGAATATGAAGAATGGAGGAAAAGTAGAGGGATACCGCAACCATCTGCTACAATCACTACGACGTTAGTAAATGAAGAGCTACAATTGCAGGTCAATGCCTTAAATAAAAGGGTTGAAGTCATGGAAGCTCAGCTGAGAGCCTTCGAAGAAAAAGAGCAAGAAGCAACCCTTATAATAGATGGCCTAAAAAGGCAATGTAAAAAGAAGGACCATGAAATAGAGCGCCTTAAGAATGATTGTGCTGATTATCAAGAAGAGACCAAACAAGCATATAAAATTCCGAGACTTGAACAAGATGGTCTATTCCGGGACATGAATGACGAAATAGCACATCTTGAGAGTGCGCTTGCAGAACAGGCAAAAACGATCAAGTTAATACAGGATGACCTAGCAGAAACTCGGTCAGAAGCACAAAAGTGGTGGGAAACCGCTGAAAAATACAGAGAAGACCTAGAGGAGCTACATGATAAAGAAAGAGATGGATTAGCTCAATATGGTCAATTGCTTCGTGAAAGAGACCAAGTAATAGAAAGGTCTGACCAACAACATGCCTTGATCATTCATCAAGAAGAAAAGATAAAAGAGGCTCGTCAATATAGTGAAGATATGAGCCAGGCGGTACATGAGCAAATCAAGACGCTCAGAAACCATGTGAGAACAGCTGAAGACGAATTACGAAGAACGCCTAATTTACCCATAGGATTCTTCAAGCTTCTCCGTTTCTGTCAACACTTGCTTCAAAGCATTGTATAGAAGGATAAACACTTTCTAGTTGAAATAAAAAGTTTTTTTCCTTAAACTGTCTATTGCATTTATAAGTTGCATACATTCATACATCCCTCCTCATTTTAATAATAAAGATAATAAAAAGAAAGGATTAATTGATGTGCTTTCCACAAATCAGAATAAATGGAAAAGAAGCCTTTCGTCATCAAAATCTCTACAACGGTCGATAGACCCAAAGATAATAATAAACAAGCATCGTTGGTTATTCCAATCAATAAAAGGGAAGAGGCAATAACACCTTTGCGTTTATTCGTGCCTCAACCTTTCCCTTATGAATCAAATAAAGCTGTACCTTGGAGATACTCAGAAGAATCGTCAGCCAATCAAGATATCTCCAACATAGCCGGTATTGGGGGCATGACAAGAAGCGGAAGAATATACTCCCCCAAGGAATTACAAGATAATATTCCTAAAGATAAAATGAAAAATAAAGCCGAAGAAGAAAAGGAATCCAAGGAGGAGACAGACGAGTTACTCCAGTACATAAGACAAAGCGAGTACTCCATCATCGATCAACTCAATCGTACTCCTACCAAGATAACCTTGTTATCACTCATAATGAGTTCGGAACCGCATCGAAACGCACTGTTAAAGGTTTTGAATGAATCATTTGTTTCGCATGCAATATCCCAAGACAAGTTTGAAGGGATTATTGGTAATATTACAGCCAATAATCATCTTACCTTCACCAATGAAGAACTCCCTTTGGAATATAACAAGCCCTTGCATATCTCCGTCAAATGCAAGGAATATCTCATTTCCAAAGTTCTTGTGGATAATGGGTCATCCTTAAACGTCATGCCTAAAGGCACACTCGACAAGATCACAGTGCAAGGAACCCACATGCGTCTGAGTAATACAATTGTTCGAGCCTTTGACGGGTCAAGACGAGAAGTAGTAGGAGAGATCAGTCTACCAATCCAAATTTGTCCTACTATTTTTAACATAGACTTCCACGTGATGGATATTACGCCGACATATAGTTGTCTCCTTGGTAGACCTTGGATTCATAGCGCTAAGGCAATACCTTCAACGCTCCACCAGAAAGTCAAGTTTGTAACAAATGATAAACTCGTCACAGTTCAAGCTGAAGAAGACTTTCTAATCAATAAACCGTCTGTTCAACCATATGTGGATGCGGCTGAAGAGGCTCTTGAAACATCTTTTCAAGCGCTCGAAATTGCTAACATAGAAAGACTCCCTGGTAATACAAAGGTGGCCCATATAATGAAAAAATATGGATATTGCCCAGGACAGGGGCTCGGAAAGAATACTCAAGGAATAAAGGAGCCACCAGAGTTCAAAGATAACCCTTTAAAATATGGTTTAGGGTATGACCCCACGAAAGATCAAACCATACGGAAAACAGGAAAGTCTTATCCCTCGAAGACGATATTCCGAAAAGGAGGGATATTAGCGCAAAAGGTAGCTTTAGTCATTAGATGTCCTTCTTCTAATTCTAAGGGATGTAAATCTAGTGACTAAAAGAGATCACTCCTCGGGGTATGCCCGGCCCCCGAGCATCTCTAGGGCACACATTTCCCCGAAATTACAAAGGAATGTTATTCTTACTATTTGCTTCTTTCCTTGCTAAATATGTCTATACCCCATTTAATAAACAAGGTTTAGATAAACATTTTATTCCAAATTGCGTCAGAACAAGCAACGCGTCATAAAGCAAAGTCATATACGATTGATTAATTAGAAGCACGGATAAAATCTATCTCAATAAAATTCAAGTTTCGACAATGTTGTGCAAAAAATATATACATATACAAAAAAGCAATGCCCGTCAAGGCCAAAGGCCAAGACAAGAAAATAAAAGGGCAAAATACCCGGCGAGAAACCCACAAAGGGGGCTGCACAAAAGTTAGGGTAAACCCGGCAGGAAACCCGAGCAATAATAAAGGGTAGCCTGGGCAAAAGTTAGGGTTATGAAAAGTCCGCTAGGTATTCCTAAAAAATAAATACAAAAAAGGAAACCTAGACAAAAGTTAGGAAAAAAGCACAGCATCCTAGGCTGAAAACCCGAAAGGGCGGACTAGGGAAGTTAGTCAATCACAAAAAGGCGCCATAAATCAGTAAACAACGACGCCACATCATAAGAATAAAATGTTTATCTGAACTAGCCTAAACACCGACCAACCTTGGCTAGCCATTCTTACAGAAACCTCTACTACAAAAAATATCCCTCTAAAACACAAGCCTTTGTTGTAAATCCTTTTCTTTCTCTTCTCTTGACCATTTCACTATAAAGCATTCAAGTAATAAAAGGGGAATGTGGAATCATAGTGATCAATAGGAAGGTTGAAATCCCTAAGGAAAGGAAGGAGGACATCGATATGGCAGCTACCCTACGAACAAAAGATTGTTCTTCGGCTATAACAAGAAAGGTCCATAACGGTAAATCAGTACAACTTAGCTTATTGATCAGGAAACAAGATGACATGAAGGCACAACAGCAAGAATGCGCCCGAAGTCAAAGCACATCAGTTAAAACTTTCAAAATATTAACTGAAATAGATTATAGGATGCATATCATGAAACATTACATGCATTAAAGCATAAATGAAGGGAATCCTATCTTCAGTTTCATCAAAAAACACGAAAATCAACTCAAAAAACAGAAAACCAGCCCAGGAAGCTCGAGACGGCCGTCCCAAAGTCGAGACGGTCGTCCCAAGTGGTCCAATTCAAGCGGGACGCGCGTCCCAGGCGAGACGGCCGTCCCACATTCCAGCTGGTGGCCCATGTGTAAAACATTCAAATGAGACGGCCGTCCCAACCCAGACGGCCGTCCCAAATGTTCATGCGCGGCCTATATATGAGGGGCGCGGGTTTTGGCTCCTGCACCTCATTCCAAGCTTCCTACCTTGTTTTTTTCTCCCTTTCTACACACTTCTAGCATCTCTAAGAGAATAGAGCTTACAATGGAGCGTGGAGAAGCCTCATCCAGGAGAAAGCGCAATAGAACCGCTGCTAGAGAAACTACTGTTACTAACAATTTGCTGGCAGAGCCACACCAACAAAGATTGGTGAATATCCAGCAATCCTCCTGGTATCCCATGCTGCGTCTGGATTTTGAAATCCTGGCTATGTTCGGATGGGATCAAGACGTCAGAAGGTTCATCCACAATATAGGATAGGGATTTTCTACTCCGTGAGCCACCTACCCGGATCCATCGCACTGCTATGATGGAATTCCTTGCTTCGGTCAATCTGGCCGAATTGCCTTCTTCCATGCCCGGAGTGCCGCCCACTCAAGCCGTCTCTTACTGGATGGACGGTGCCTACCGGACCACTTTTCTAGATGACTTCAATGTCATCATGGGCTTGTGTCAGAGGGCAGACACCAGGACGCCAGAGTATAGGGCAGCATATCTCGAGAAGCCAGCTACCCTCACCACCACCAACATGTGGAAAGAGATCACTGGAGCGCACAACCTGCCAACACACTTGAAAGGGGCATCCTTCTCTCCCCCACTTCGCGTATGCCATAAGCTGCTAGCCGGGACCTTACATGGCCGGAAAGAGAGCCAGGGGAAGGTAACATTAGCCGACCTTTTCATAGTTTACTGCATGCATCAGGGGCATAGGTGCAACCCCGGCTATGCCTTTCTGAAAGCTATTAAGGACTACGGAACTCGTGGTCCAGTAGGAGCCATCATAATAGCTCCCCTTCTCACCCCTCTAGCCGAATATTGGGGATGTACTGATGGAGAAGACATCCCGGCTAGCCTCCAACCGGAGCCGATCAATGGCACGATATTGACCCACATGAACATCCTCAGCAGGCAAGGATCCGGGTTTATCTTAAACCCAATCGTCTCGATCTCGATGGATATGCGGGATTTCGACACATCGCAGGACATCCCTACGACCTCAGAATCCCAGCAGCAGTCATATGATCCCGACTATGCTGGCCTATATCGACGCCTGGACGACGAACATGCCTACATGGAAGGGCAGTTCCAGTTCATGAGAGAGCAGTTCGGCCAGTTGACCATGAGGCAGGACAGGACGGACCGCCAGATAGAAGGTTTGATCCAGACTCAGGCGAGGTTCCAGCGACGCTTGCTCCGCCGTATTCCTTCACCAGCACCATCCTCCCATTCCAGCCCTGAGGCAGATTAGTAGGAGTAGTTTCTTTTAAATAGCTTTTAGTATTAAAAAAAAATGCTTGAATGTACCACAAAAAAAAAGCGAAGTAATAAATAAAAGTTGTTATTTCTATTTACATTCCGAAAAGCCCACGTGTACAAACTTAAAAGGCACACGTGATATATTAAAAAGCCAGATTTCAAATAACTCGCGATAAAGATCAAGATCGCGAAAGAAAAAGGCGAAATCAAAACCATTTCAGCAAAATAAGGAACTTCAAAGAAATAGCTCTGAACCAACATCCTTCCATCCAAGAAAGAAGGAAACCATCAAAATAAAAAAAAGCCAATGGAAAGGCTCGATTATCCCCAAGAGGATTCATGCCTACTCCAGAGGCAAAGCAAAAAGACTACCTCACGACTCAGTTACATCGCCACATGAGTCAACAAGCAAGCTCATCCAGAATCTCCACTTCATTTCCCAAAGGAGAATAAGGAATACTCAAGAGTCTATCAAAGAAAATACGGAGTCAAATCCTCCACATCACCAGGGGGCAACAGAAGGAAAAGAAAGAAGAACTTTTCATCCCCTAATGGAGGCCACTACAGAAAAAGGCCACACGAAAATCCCCAAGAAGAACATATCAAGAAAAATCTACAAAAAGAAAGGAAGAAAAGAAGAAGATATCTTCACTCCGCTCAAATAAGAGCTTTTCAAAAAAAAAAAAAAAATCAGGAGCCAAGACTCCATCATACCCCCAGGAAGCCAACAAATTCCCCAGGGCCGCTAAAAAAGGAAAGAAAAGAAAACCTCTTCATCCCCAGCAGATGATAAAAAGCCTGCGTGCACAAAAGGGAAAAGGCACACGCATTTAAAATCCAAAATCCAAAATCGCGAAAAAGCACAATCGCGAGAAAAAAGCAAAAACCCATTCCCCAATGGAATAAGAGCATAGGCAAAGCCAGCTCAAAACAACAAATATCCAACAAGGAGTCAAAACTCCATTCCTCCCCAGGGGGCAAATCAATCCCCCGGTGGATCACCAAAAAGAAAAATTTTCCCCCAGTAAGCCTACCAACAAAAGGCAAAATACAAATTCATATCCTCAGGGAGTTAATCGATTACAACACCCAATATGAATATCCCCAGTGAAAGGCAAAACCTTCACTCCCAAGAATGCCTATGCTTACTCAGAAACAAGTAAAGAGCCGATATCCCCAAGAAACGGGAAATCAACCTATGCAAGAGGCAATACAAGCACAAAGCTTTCAAAAAAGCATTTACCTACTCAGAGGTATTATCAAGAACAAATATCCTCAAAATAGAACATCAGCCTAGTCAGAGGCGAAAAACAACAAGTAAAAAGCCTTCACCACTATTGAAGCATCTGCCTAATCAAGAGGCACAATCAAACCAAAAATCCCCAATGGATTCCCGCCTAAATAAGAGGCAACCAACAAAGAAATCCCCGGCAAAGACTGGATGGCTAAAAAGAAAAGCCAAAACACAAAAATCCCCGGCAAAGACCGGATGGCTAAAAAGAAAAGCCAAAAACAAAGAATCCCCGGCAAAGCCGGATGGCTAAACAAGAAAAGCCAAAAACAAGGAATCCCCGGCAAAGCCGGATGGCTAAACAAGAAAAGCCAAAAATCAGAAATCCCCGGCAAAGACCGGATGGCTAAACGAAAAAGCCAAAAACAAAGAATCCCCGGTAAAACCGGATGACTAACAGAAAAGTCAAAAAGTCAAATCAAATATTCCCCACAGAATGGGCGCATGAACAAAAACAATAAGTCTCCAACACATCTCCAAAACCAGATGACCATAGGATTGACTATCAAAAAGTCATCCTAAAAGTCTTGCAAAACGAGGCCTATTCAGAACCTTGCAAAACGGGGTTTGGACCAGGTGGGGGTAGGTACCCATCAAAGCCTTGCAAAACGGGGTTCGAACCAGGTGGGGGTAGGTACCCATCAGAGCCTTGCAAAACGGGGTTCGGACCAGGTGGGGGTAGGTACCCATCAGAGCCTTGCAAAACGGGGTTCGGACCAGGTGGGGGTAGGTAACCATCAGAGCCTTGCAAAACGGGGTTCGGACCAGGTGGGGGTAGGTACCCATCAGAGCCTTGCAAAACGGGGTTCGGACCAGGTGGGGGTAGGTACCCATCAGAGCCTTGCAAAACGGGGTTCGGACCAGGTGGGGGTAGGTACCCATCAGAATCTGTCAAAATACAGATTTGGACCAGGTGGGGGTAGGTACCCATCAGAATCTGTCAAAATACAGATTCGTACCAGGTGGGGGTAGGTACCCACCAAAACCTTATAAAATAATGGTTTGTACCGGATGAGGGTAGGTACTCATCAAAACTTAGCAAAATGCATCATGTAGAGTAAAATACTCACCAGAAGCATTACAAAAAATGGGTGCAAAAAACTTGCTTCTATTAGAGGATAGTTCAGTGTTGAGCACCTCGGAAGTAAGTACCCACAAGAGTTTAGCAAAATGCGAACTCATACCAGGTGAGGGTAGGTACTCACCAAAACCTTGCAGAACAAGGTTCATACTTAGTGAGGGTAGGTACTCACTAAAGTCTAGTAAAATACAGACTTATACCTGGTGAGGGTAAGTACTCACCAGAGCCTTATAAAAGAAGGCTCAAACCAGATAGGGGTTGGTACCTATCAAAATATTTATCATCCGAAGGATCAGCAAGGAGCAGCATCCGAAGGATGACCGGGCAAAAGGGTTAACTCCTTCCCCTACCAACTAATTTTGTCGGCATATCAAGCCAACAAATTAGCTAGGCAGGTGAAGGGGGGGCAGCTGTAGACCCCTAATTTTGCCCGGCCTCTCAATAAAAGCTAGGGAGACTTCACACAAAGATAAAGATCGCCCAGCTAATCAATAAACACTAAGAAGACCTCCCACAACCACACGGAGTTCATCCAATGTCTCGACAAAGGCCAAAGAGACTACCTACACGACGATAAAAGCTCGCTCGGCATCTTAATAAGGGTCAAGAAGACTTCCTATAAGAAGATCAAGCTTCAACGGACACCTATCGGCATCAAACAATGTCCAAAAATAGCAAGGAAAGCTTCTCAGGGTCCCAAAACACAAAAACTGGACAAAACAGGTCGAGACCACCGTCCCAGAGTTGGGACGGCCATCCCAACTATCCTGGGACAAGTGAGACGCGCGTCCCACATGTGGGACGACCGTCCCACTTGCCAGGGGGTCCCAGCCTGTGTAAAAAATGCATTTGGGACGGCCGTCCCAACCCAGACGGCCGTCTCAGATGTGTCAGGCAGCGAAAACTATAAATAGGAGGCTCATTTGGCACTTTTTCACACCTCAGACACTTCAGACAACTCAGAGCACTTGTCTACTTCTCTCCCTCTTTCGAATGATCTTTCTGATTGCCTGATATAGGTAACAATCAGTTAAGGAATTAGATTCCGGCATTCGATTCTTCTAGAAAATTTTAGTCGAGTCGAGTTTTGTCGTGAGGAGAGTCGTTGTAGAGCGAGGGACTGCCGAAACGCATCCTTATTGTAACAGAGTTGCTATATAAAGCTTGCTACGGAGGTTCTTCTCAAATCTCTTCTCTTTTACTGCTTTATTTATTGCTTTATAAAATGTAAATAAAATCATGAAGATAGCCATATTTATTGTACGAATAAAATAGGGTAATAGCGTAATTTCTTGTAATCTCTACTTAAATGAATTAATCCGTCATAGGGAACCCGAAAGGGGCGTTGTGGGGTGCTAACACCTTCCCCACACGTAACTAACTCCCTTACCTAACTCTGGTTATAATGGCCAAGTTTGGTTTTTAATAAAATCAACGCCTTTTTATCCTTTTCCAATGTTTATGGTCAAAACATTGGTGGCGACTCCAAAAGAACCCTTTTCGAAAACCTTGCTTTTATTAGAGGATAGTTCAGTTGTTGAGAACCTCGGAAGCAATGAACACACTTTAAACAAAAAACGCAAGTCTAAACCATCTTTTCGCGACCGCTCGCATTAAACGTTCGAGATGTCCCTGGACGTCGGAACGGACGGCGGCGACAGGGGTTTATACCCATCAACTGAAGGATCGGCTACCCTCAGAAAGAGTATCCTGAGGTTCTACCATGTGTCAACCGAAGGGATCGGCTACTGTCAGAAGGAGTATCCTAGAGGTGCACAACACAAAATTTTCCTAGAAGATCAACCGCCACAAGACGGAACATCCGAAGGGTAACCGGGAAAGAGGGTCAACTCCTTTACCTTCCAGTCGATCTTCTTGGCACAACAGGCCAACAGTCGACTGGTTAGGTAAAGGGGGGGCAGCTATAGACCCCAAATCTTGCCCGGCCTCATAATAAAGACCAGAAGACCTCCTTTTCAAAGATGGATGAAGCCTAAGAAGCCACTAGGATAGACTATTAGGCCCCATACTAGGATAGGAGGGATTTTCTGCATGTAAATAAGGATTTTCGCCTTTTAGGGTCGAGACCGCCGTCTCGCCTTGCAAAAGTGGAGAGACCGTCGTCTAGTTTGGCGAGACGATCGTCTCGTTACTCGTGGATGGCGAGACCACTGTCTCGTTTGGTGAGACGTTCGTCTCGCCATCCCTGCAAGGCGAGACGACCGTCTCGAATGGCGAGACGATCATCTCGACCTTGTCAGACGAGACGACCCGTCTCGACCTGACAGGCACGAATCCCTATAAATAGTTGTGCCTTTCCCCTCATTTCACACAGTTCTTCCATTCTCTCTCTAGATATTTCTTCAGATTCTCTCTCTAGAACCCCTCCGAAGTATTTCCGGAGTTTCTGAGTGTTTTCTAGGAGACACTTACTAAGAATAGTAAGAATACTTACTAAGAATTTCCAGAGTATTTCTAGACACTACGGGACACTTACTAAGAATACTAAGAAACTCCGGAAATGCTTCGGAGGGATCCTAGGAGAATAATTTGACAGAAGTGTAGAAGGGAAAGTTGCTTTGTGTTGTGAAAAGGATGAGGTCGCCCCCCCCCCCCTTTTATAGAAATTCGCGCCTATCATGTCGGGACCGTCATCTCACCAAATGGGACAGCGGTCTCACCCTTGGCAAATGGCAAAAAGGTCGTCTTGCCAAAGGAGACGGCAGTCTCGCCATTGGCGATTGGCGAGATGGTGATCTCGCCAAATGAGACGGTGGTCTCTCCATTGGCAAGTGGCGAGACGGCGGTCTCGCCAAATGAGATGGCGGTCTCGGCCCTTTAGGTATAATTTCTTATTTTTCCCGTAAAAAAAACCCTCCTATTCTAAAATGGGACCTATTGATCTATCCTAAGGACCTTCTAGGCCTTGTCCATCTTCAAACGGAAGTCTTTTGTTCTTTATTTTGAGGTTGGGCAAGATTTGGGGTCTACATCCCTCTGCTTCGGAAGATCTGATTTAGTGGGCGGAGGAGAGACTTTCCCTTTCTTCTTGTAGTTTGATCCTTTGTAGGGTCATACCCTAGGCCGTGCTTCAAAAGATTGTCTTTAAAATCTGGTGGCTCCCTTATTCCTTGGGAATTCATACCGAGTCCCTGGCCTGGGCGGTACCCGTATTTTGACATCATATGTGCCACCTTCATATTGTTGGGGAGTCTTTCAACATTGGCGATTTCAAGCGCTTGAAAAGATGTTTCAAGGACCTCTTCAGCTGCATCCACATAGGGTAGGGTAGATGGCTTGCTTATCAAGATGTCGTCTTCAGCCTGAATTGTGACCAGTTTGTCACCTACAACTAATTTGATTCTTTGGTGGAGCGTTAAAGGGATCACTTTGGCGTCGTGAATCCAAGGTCTGCCGAGGAGGCAACTGTAAGCAGGAGTGATGTCCATTACATGGAAATCCACATTGAAGATAGTGGGACCTATTTGGATTGGCAGGTTGATCTCCCCCACTACTTCGCGTCTTGATCCATCGAAGGCTCAAACGACGGTGTTGTTTGGGCACATATGGGCTCCTTGTGTCGTCAATTTATCGAGTGTGCACTTAGGCATGACGTTCAGAGATGACCCATTATCCACAAGGACTTTGGCGATGAGATATTCTCTACACTTGACGGATATGTGCAAAGGTTTGTTATGGCTTGACCCTCCAGGAAGGAGTTCTTCATCGGTGAAGGTAAGATGATCATTGGTTGTAATGTTGCCAATAATCCCTTCGAACTTTTCTTGGGATATGGTATGCGACACGTAGGCTTCGTTCAAGACCCTCAACAGCGCATTCTGGTGTGGTTCCAAACTCATTATTAAAGATAACAATGTTATCTTTGCGGGGGTGCAATTGAGTTGGTCTATGATGGAGTACTCACTTTGCTTTATGAACTGGAGTAACTCATCAGCCTCCTCCTTAGATTCTTCTTTATTCTCTTCTTCGGTTTCTTTATTTTTTTCCCTTATTTTTGGGGGCGTCTTCCCTTGACTCCTTGGGAGAGTAGATTCGTCCGCTTCTGGTCATGCCCCAATACCGGCTATATTGGAAATATCTTCGTTTATTGCGTATTTCCACGATATAACTTTATTTGATTCGTAGCAGAAAGGACGAGGCATAAATAATCGCAGTGGTGCCCTTGTCCCCTCTTCTTTATTGATCGTGATAACCAGCGGTTGAGACTTATTATCTTCTTTAGGTGGCTCAACCGTTCAAGAGAGATTGATGATGAGTAGTTTCCTCTCCATTCTTCTGATTTACGAAAACACATCAGTTAACCTTTCCTTTTTTACTATCTTATTAATTTTAAACAAGGAGGGATATGCAAATGGATGTGAGATGAATGCAATAAATAGTTGTAAAGATAAACAAAAGGTGATTTTATTCATCAAAGCAAAAGTGTACATTCCCCTAGACCATGCTACGAAGTACATTTTGGTAGAAACGGAGAAGCCTAAAGAAACCCACAGGTGGGTTCTGATTCCTATGTACTTCCCCTTTGGCTTCCTGTACGTGACGAGCAAGGGCTTTGGACTATCGATGGACTGCCTGACTCATTTCTTCACTCTACTTTTGAGCCTCCTTTATTTTTGCCTCTTGATGGACGACCAAGGCTTGTAAGTTATTGAGTTTCTCGACGGCTCGGTCTCTTTCTTGCAGAACTTGGTCGTATTAAGCTAAATTGTCTCTCTCTTTTCACCGTAGCTCAGCCAAATTTCTGTTAAGTCTTTGGGTGGTTTCCCACCTTCGTTGTGCTTCAGACCGAGTCCTTTCGTGATCTTGTTGCATCATCTTGGTTGTTTGTGCCTGCTTTGCATATTCGGCCTCAAAGTGTGCTAATTTGACTGTCATTTCTTGGAGTTGATTATCTGAGTTTACTTTGGCAACTTTGGATGCTCGGATAACTTCCTCGTTGGAGTCAGCACATTGGTCCTTGAGATGCTCTATCTCTTGGTCTTTCTTCTTGCATTGCCTTTGAAGACCGTCAATGGTAAGGATAGATTCTTGCTCTTTCTCCTCAAGAGCCCTCATTTGGGCTCCCATGATTTCTATCCTTTGGGTCAAGGCATAAACTTGAGTTTGGAGCTCTTCATTTGCTGATGGTGCAGTAGGTGGGACGGATGGTTGTGACATCCCTCTGCTTCTCCTCCATTCCTCGTAATCACTGGAAACATCCACTCGAGCTTTGCCTAGCTCTCTATCTCCCATATAGACTAGTTTCTCCCATTCTCTCCGTACAGCGAGTGAGTTTGCAACATTGCATGGGTCTCTGAAGAAACACAATCCTCCGAGCTCTTCTCGTAACAACGTGATTTGGGTCCTCATGAGTTGTCTTATAGCCACCTTTGGGGAGTAAGCTATGTAACCCCTGAGACCCACTAACGGTATGCTCGGATAGTCTTCACATCTATTGAGAATAGGGTCGGGTCGGAACCAAGGATATGCCCACGATAGGTGGTTGATATTCCATTGTTCCAACTCGACCTTCCACTCCATGGTTAGACGTCGGCAAAGAGGAATTTTTGAGAAGCTTCTCAAGGGGTCGGGGAACATCCCCATGTGGCTAGAGGCATAGAAGTGCGTGATACCCCACATGAATAACAATGAAGAGTAGCATCTGAGTGTTCTTCCTTGCTTTTGGTGACAACTCAACCGAGAGTAAGGTGTCGGCAAGAAGTGCAGACAAGGAACTCTTCGAGTGCACGTCCCAGGAAAAAAAAGCATCCATAATGGCTTGATTTACTGTGTCGAGGTGAAAGGGAAAAAGTATGGTCCCAAACACAATCAGAGCCAGGGTTTTATTAAAGGCAAACCAATCTGCCTTATCAGCCAAAGAGGACAGATGGTCTTCTAGCATTGCTACTTTCCATCCCTGGATATTCCCTTTTACCATCAGGGCAGCCTGATGAAGTGGCAATTGGATGATGGCAGCGACTTTGGCTGTGGGAATATATGCTTCATGACGAATATGGACCCCGACTATTTTGGGCCATCTAAACATTATTTCATATTCCTCCAAAGTTGGTACCATATCAAATTGTGGAAATTCGAAGCAGTGTAGACTGGAATTCCAGAAATGGATCAAAACCCTGATGAAGATACGATCGACACAAATCTTCAAAAGATAGAGAATTTGTTCATAAGATTTTTCAAAATCGGAGCGGACCTTGGGTGGCATTAATGCACACAACCGTTCTATTTTCTCCACACGATACCGGGGAATGTCCACTTTCTTTAACTGTCTAGTAGACCCTTCCATTTTTCTAGAAACAAAAATGCATGCTATGAGTATGATGTTGATGCTAGCATGCATGTAAGTGTTTTGTTTTCCTAAACATTATCATGTTTTATTTTCTACGTGGTGCATGATAGTGTTTGGATTTTTTTATTTATTTTTTTTCAACAGAAAGGAAACTACCTATATGGATGTTTATGAGTTTGATGCTTAACACCATGAATTGGGTCCCATTTTCTCTTATTATGATTATTTGATTTATTTGGTTTTTATAACCATTTATCTCTTCTGTCGGACTGCGTGGCTACTTAGCTTACAAAGAACCTAAAACCAAGCTAGCTAACATGCAGACTATCCGAGATAAAAGTGGTTTATTATGAAAGAATGATTTTAGAACCCCTTATCTCTTCTGTCGGTCCACGTGGCTACTTAGCTTACAAAGAACCTGAAACCAGACTAGCTAAAATGTAGACTGTCCGAGATAAGGGTGTTTATTATGAAAAGGTTTTTCTGAGCTTTTGCTTTTATTTTGTTGTTGTATGATTATGCTATGCAACAAACAAATGCACGAACAATTCACTCATTCGCGGACTGTGTGACGACATTTTTATCACGAGGTAGGGGTATCCTGCAGAAAAGTGTGTATTCAAGGTGGTTATAATTATCCTCACAAAGGTCAGGCCCCCAAGGTGCCCCCATTATAGGGTCCCCACTTTCCCAGCCTTCAGACCATGCATGGCATTAGGGCCTTGTCAGTCTTTAGGCCAAAAGAGGAAGGTTATCACGTTGAGTGGTGATTTCCAACCATACCGGTGGGATCATGACCCTCACTACGACAAATCGTACAATGCCACCCACTCCCTAAGATTATCCCACTTGCCCCCAGGTATAGGGGGAACTGCTGTGTGCAAGGGTTTGTGTACAGTTGTTTATTTCAAACAATCGCAAAAAATAAGCATACAACAATTATTAAAGCCAACCAATAAAGCATGTTATAAAAGTAAAGAAGGGTAAAAGCGTAATTTCTAGTTTTTATTTCATAAACTAGTCCATCACTAAATGGGATCAACTCTCTAGCTTCCCCAGTGGAGTCGCCATCTGTCATCGCCGTCAAAAGAGGCGGTCGGAGCAACGTGATGGTTTTGATTGACTCGCGTTTTTTTGAAAGAAGTGGTTCAACGCCTTTAGGTTGTCCGATAACCGGGATGGACCAAAAGGCGAGGTTTTTTAAAAGGTTCGAGGAGTCACCATCACTATTTTAACCTTAAACACTGAAAAAGGTGAAAAAAGAAGAAGGAAGTGGTTTTAGAAAAAACCAACTTTGGCCATTACAACCAGAGTCGGCTAAGGGAGTTAGTTACGTGTGGGGAAGGTGTTAGCACCCCACAATGCCCCTTTCGGGTTCCCTATGATGGACTAGTTTAGAAAATAAATACTTAAAGAAATTATGCTTTTACCCTATTATTCTATCTACTTGCAGAATTTAAATGTCTACATGACCCTATTATCTAATGCACACAAAGAAAGCAATAAAGAAAGCAGTAAAAGGGAGAGAGAATAAGGAAGGAACCTCTGAAGCAAGCTTTATATATTAACCCTTCGAAACTTGAGGACTCTTTTTGGAAGTCCCCACACTCTACAGGCACACTCCTTCCACAAAAGAAAGAAAAGTCACTCTACCAAGGGTCGGACGTCTCAATAGGAGACTTCCTTAATCGATTTCTACTTTAAACAGAAATCGGAAAGCTCACTCGAACTTCGGAATAATGCTCAAAGTCACTCAAAAGTGCCAAAAGGCTTCCTGGAGAGTGGTAGGAGGGAAAAGGTGTGGAATTTCAAGGAATGGGGGCTCCTATTTATAAGGAACCGCACCAGGAAAAAGTGGACGACTGTCTGGACTTAGTGGACAACCATCTGACTGCTCTGGACGGCCATCTACTGTCTCTGGCGAATTTTTGGATTTTTATTGCCTCTAGAAACCCTTCCTATCTTAAATGGAACCTAGAAAAAGCTACTAGGGACTTGTCGCCGTCGTCAAAAGAGGCGGTCGAAGCGACGCGATGGTTTTGATGACTCGCGTTTTTTAAAGAAATGGTTCAACGCCTTTAGGTTTTTCGATAACCTGGCTAAACCTAAAGGCGAGGATTTCGAAAAGGTTCGAGGAGTCACCACCAATATTTTTACCAAAAACATTGGAAAAGGAAAAGAAGGCGATGGTTTTTAAGAAAAACCAACTTTGGTCATTACAACCAGAGTTAGGTAAGGGAGTTAGTTACGTGTGGGGAAGGTATTAGCTTCCCCACGATGCCCCTTTCGGGTTCCCTATGGTGGACTATTTTTATAAAGAAATAAGAACATTAAAACTACACTTTTACCCTTATTTATTCATTGCAAAATTTAAATTATTGACTACATGACCCTTAATAACTAATGCACATAGATAGTAACTAATAAAAGCGATAAAATAGAAAAAGGGATATGAGAGAACCTTCGAGGCAAGCTTTTTATAAAATATTCTTGAAAAGGACTCTTTTTGGCAAACCCCACGCTCTAAAATGCAGATCACTCTTCTCTCGAAGCACTTTAGAATGCTTTCTAAGAACTCTAAAACTCTGGAAATGCTTCAGAGGGATTATAGAAGAGTATTTTGATAAGTATGCAGTTGAAGAAGTTGTAGATGTTATTGAAAACGAGGAGAATGCCCCCCTTTTATAGAAATTCGCACCTGTTAGGTCGGGACTCCCGTCTCGCCTGACAAGGTCAGGACCGCCATCTCAGCTTTTGGAACCGTCGTCTTGCCTTTGGCAAATGGCGAGACGGCGGTCTTGCCCTTTTGGGTGGAATTTCTTATTTTTCGTGTACAAAAAGCCTTCCTATTCTAGTATGGAGCCTATTGATCAATCCTAGGGACCTTTAAGGCCTTGCCTATCTTCGAACGGAAGTCTTTTGCTCTTTATTTTGAGGTCGGGCAAGATTTGGGGTCTACAGCTGCCTCCCCTTCACCTGACTACCCGACTATTGGCTCAACATGCCAAAAGATTGGCTGGAGGGTGAAGGAGTTGACCCTCTTGCCTGGTTGTCCTTCGGTTTCTTCCCTTGTCGTGGTAGCTGACCTTTTGGACGCTAAGTGTGATCCTCCGGGATGCTCCTTTGATGTGGTAGCTGACCCCTTTGGTTGTAAAGTCTGGTTTAAGCCCTTTTTGCAAGGCTTGATGAGTACGCACCCCCATCTAGTTTAACGAGTACGAACCCCCATCTGGTTGTTGTAACCTTAGGATGCTCCTTTGATGTGGTAGCTGACCCCTTGGTTGCAAAGTCTAGTTTAAGCCCCCTTTTGTAAGGCTTGATGAGTATGCACCCCCATTTGGTTTGACGAGTACGAACCCCTGTCTGGTTTGAAAGTTCACTTTGTAGGACTGGTGCGGCTTACTGATTTTGTTCATGCACAATGATCTTGCTTGTGTGCAGGTCTTTGTCTTCGGGACCTTCCTTGTCACGAAGTTGTGGTGACTTACTGCTCTGGCTCATGCGCCATCTCCATGGGGAGTGTTTTTTGCTTGATAATTTGTTTTTGACTTTTCTGATGAAGTCTTTCGGTGTGCCGGGGATTCATTGGTCTTCCTCTAGCTGGTTGGATGTTGGGGATTCTTTTGTTTTTCGAGCTTTTGTAATGGTCATCCGGCTTTGTTGGTTGTCAGGGATTTTTGGTGAATGTCTTTTACGTAGGCAGGAATCCACTGGGGATTTGTTGATTTTGGTGACGCCTCTGAGCAGGCAGATGTTTTGCTTGATTGCCTTCTCTCTTTGATAGGAGAATGGTGGTTAATGTTTGGGAGCTTTTAGTTTTGCCTTTTTCCGCGGTTTATTCTTTTTTCTCGCGATTTTAGATTTTGGTTTTTTCGGGATAGTGCGTAAGCCTTTTTACTTTTTAGTTTTTTTTAGTATGCTGGCTTTTTTGAAAGAGAGTAAAGGCAAATGGCTTAACCAAAAGATTTTATTTATATATCATGAATTTTGTACAACAGATATATATATACAACAATGTTCCTAAGGCGGCGGCGGACTCAACTGCGAGGCTGAAGATGGCTCTGGAGGAGGAAACTGCCGGAGCATATGCCTTTGAAACTCCTCTTGGCTCCGGATCATGCCGAGCACATGCTGGCTAATCGTGTCCAAGCTCTGTATCACTCCTTCCTGCCTCTGGCTGATAGTCTCCAGCCGTGTCTCGAAAATGTCCTGCCTCAGGGACATCTGGTCCAGCTGCTAGCAGATGTCATCCATGTGGTGATGGACACCGGGAAAGTCATCCCCATACTGCTGGTGCTCGAACTCCGGGGGCATGGGGATCTTCGCCGACTCATCCAGGTCCCGGATGTCCAAGGTCATGGCGAGCGCCGGATGGAGTGTCAACTCGGACCCTTGCCTAATGAGCATGCCCATGCTGACGAGCATGGATCCGCTAATAGGCTTGGGTCGGAGGATAGAGGGTATGTCCTCCCCATTGGCGCATCCCCATCTCTCGGCCAGCGGGGTGATGAGGGGAGCCATGAGGATGGCTCTTATGGGGTGGCTCCCAAAGTCCTTCAGCGCCCTCAGGAAAAAGTAGTCGAGATTACACCAGCGCTTGTGGAGCATGCAGTGCAGGACGAAGAGATCAGGTTGGGTGATCTCCCCCTTACTCTCCTTCCGTGAGTGCATCGTCCCTACCAGCAGATTGTGGCATATGCGGAGAGGAGGGCTGAGGGCCGACCTTTTCATTAGGGCCAGTAGGATCTGCGACCCGGTGAGGTCCTCCCAAATCTCACCGATTGTGAGGGCAGCTGACCGCTCACAAATGGCTCCCTAGTACTCTGGAGTCAAGGTGTCCACGGGATGATTGAAGCCCATGGTGACATTGAACTCATCCAACGTCATCATTCGGTAGGTCCCGTTCATGTAGTACGAGACCATCCTCGCCGAAGGGACACCCGGGAACAGGGATGACATATCCACCATCGTGATGGAGGCGAGGAACTCCATCACAGCCTCACGGTAGATGCGGGTAGGAGGGTCCTGGAGGAGGAAGTCCCACCCAGTGCTGTGGATGTAGCCTCGTACACCCTCATCCCAATCGAACTCGATCAGGATGCTAAAATCCAAGCACAGCAGGGGGTGCCAGGAGTAGCTCCTAATATGAACAAGTCTGGCCTGGTGTTGCGGCATGAGCTGAGTCAGATCTGACGGGCCTGTGGTGCTGGGGTACTCTGGCTGGATCCCCGACCTCTCTTCTGGGGCCTGGAAGACTCGCCTTGTTGCATTTTGTTCAAAGACACTCAAGTATGTATGAGGATGTATGAGAGGATGCAGGAATGAGATGCTTTGAAAATGACCCAAAAGCCCCTATATATAGAAAATTTTTTCAGGGTCGGGACCGCCATTTGGGATTTGGGATGGCTGTCTTGATATTTTGGGGTTTGGGACCGCCATTTGGAATGTCGAGACGATGGTCTCGCTCTTCGTGACATGGCGAGACGGCAGTCTCACCTTTGGCGAATGGCGAGATGGCGGTCTCGCAAAATGAGATGACGGGCTCGATTTCAGTGAATGACAAGACAACGGTCTCGCCAAACGAGACTGCCGTCTGGGCCTTTCTAAGGTTTTTTTTTTTGGAATATAGGACCCTGTTCACAAACATCTACGCATGTAATGTTTTCATGTTATGTGTCCTATAATACTATTTCGTTAACTTTTCAGAAGGATTCACTGATGTGTCTTTTGAAGACGAGACCCTCCTGATGTCGTTCTTTAGCTGTACTTGATTATACCATTCCAGACTTACTATGACCGAAGAATAATTGTGAACTAAGGAGCAAACTTGCCACATTGGTGTGATTTTTCCTTTCTGTGGAGGTTTCAATCCTCTTGTTGATTATATGCCTCCTTATTCCCCCACTAATTATCAGAATATTGTTATAAGGGTCAAGAGAAAAGAAGTAAGAGGATAAATTATTCAAGGGCTTGTGTTTTAGACAATTATATATATTTTTTATTTTATTCAAAGGGGGATTTTGTAAGAATGGCTGGGCAGGGTTGGTTAAAGTGTTTAGGCTAATGTTAAACAAACGTTTTGTTCTGAGGATCTGCGTCTTAGCCGATTTCTATTGCTTTCTTATGGCTGATTTGACTTCCTTAGACTGCCCTTTGGGTTTTCAGACTAGGATATTATGTTTTGGTTCTGACTTTTGTCTAGATTTCCTTTTTCTTGTTTTGGGAATCCTAGCGAGACCATATTTTGTGACCCTAACTTCTGCCTAGGTTACCCTTGTTGAACATTCAAGGACTTGATGTTGCAAATAATGATCATGAAGAATGTTGATTTTGATGATGATCCAAGAGCTTAAAGACTTAGAGTATTGAAGATTGAAGATTGATGATTTCTGTATTGTAATAACTCTGTTTTAGTTTGATTGAGTCTGTAATTTTAGAGTCTAAGATAGCCGGTACATAGTCTGTAACTTAGGAGCTTCAAAAAGCCCAAATATATCATCCAGGCTCGGCTTTAATCGATTATATAGGGAAATAATCGATTAAAACAGTGAGAAAACCATTTTCAGCATATACTCACTGTTTTAATCGATTAAAACATCAAAATAATCGATTAAAAGGTCAAATAATCGATTAAAACTTCAAATAATCGATTAAAACAGAGAGGTTTTGGGTTCTATTTTTTTGGCTCTGTTTTAATCGATTAAAACTCCATTTAATCGATTATTTAAGTCTGTTTCTGATTTTAAACTTCAAACAAACCCTATTTTCGAAAACCCAATTACCAAGAACCCTAGTTTCGAAATCCCCAATTTCTAAACCCTAATTTCCCTACTTAAACTCTGCTTTGGCACTCAGAAAAAAGAACAACTCTTTCCATACAAAAGTTAAGTGCTGTGAGTGCCAGAGAACTGTTTGTTGCAAGGAAAGGGGGCTTTTGGAACCTGGTGTGAGGCTAGAAGCGATAAGAATCACTAAGTGGAGTTCTTAGTGGATTGTGTGTTGTGCCGTCTCTGGGGAAAGCTGTTCTTCATCTCTTGTGGATTTCAAGAGAGGTGTATTCTGATCTTTATCTGTTCATTTGTAAACTGTTTGTAACAATTTGTTCTTAGTGACAACGTTAATCCTCTTTTGAGTGATTAGCAACTGGACGTAGGGTCTTTTGATCCGAACCAGTATAAACCTACTGTGTAATCTTCTCTACTCTTCTCTATTTACATTTACGCAGTTTTTAATCGGTAAAATTTGGGGAAAATTTTGAAAACCTAATTTTTATTAAGAAACCAATTCACCCCCCCTCTTGGTTTTTGTCCGACCACGCGAACATTCCGCTGCGCGATTCTAACAAGTGGTATCAGAGCTTGCTTTGATAGTCATTCAAATATTTTCGAAAATGGCCGGACAAAATCAAACTTTTGCCGAAGGTGCGTCTATCAACAGACCCCCACTTTTTGCGGGTCAAAATTATCCTTTTTGGAAAGTACGTATGCAAATATTTTTAGAGTCTGTTGATAGAGGCGTTTGGGACGCAATTTTAAACGGTCCATTTGTTCCTAAAATTACAGAGAACGGTGTTGACGTTCTTAAACCTTTTGATAGATGGACTGCAGAAGAAAGTCGAAAAGCACAATTTGATGTTAGGGCTAGAAACATTATTTCATCTGCTCTAACCCTTGATGAGTTTTATAGAATTTCAGTTTGTAAAAGTGCACAGGAAATGTGGGAAATGCTAAGGGTGACCCACGAAGGAACTGACGACGTCAAAAGAGCACGTAAAAATTCTTTAATCCAAGAATACGAGATGTTCCGGATGCAACCCGGCGAAACGATTTTCGACGTTCAGAAACGTTTCACTCATATCGTGAACCATCTCACCGGACTAGGTAAAATTTTTGACGTTGATGAATTAAATGTTAAAATTTTGAAATCTCTGGATAGGAAATGGCAACCAAAGGTGACGGCCATCTCGGAGTCACAAAATCTTGCCACTATGTCTATGGCGGCGTTATTTGGAAAGCTTAGGGAGCATGAACTTGACCTTGGAAGACTAAATGAGGAAGAGGGTCAATATCAAAAGAAGAACCTAGCTTTCAAGACCGAGATTTCAAAAAGCAAAAATAAGAAAGAAGAAGAAGAAGACTCCGAAATTGATGAAGAAGAGATGAGTCTTTTTATAAAGAAGTTCACCAAGATGATGAAAGCAAAAGGAAGACATCCTTTCAAAGGTAAGGGAAAGGTAAAAGAAAATTCTTCCGTTAATATAAAATGCTTTGGTTGTGGTGAAGCAGGGCATATAAAGACCGAATGCCCAAACAAGAAAAATGATGAACACAAGGGCAAAGAGTAATTCAAGAAGAAAGCATATATTGCTTGGGATGACAGTGATTCAAATTCAGAATCAAGCGACTCGGAAATAGAAGCAAACAATTGCTTAATGGCAAATAACAACATTTCTTCGGATTTTGAGGTTAGTGATTCCGATTCATCCTCTAGTGAAGAAAATGACCATGATGAATTGCAAAATGCTTATAATGAGTTATTTACTGCATTTATGGATATGAAAAACGAATTTAAAGTTGTAAGGAAAAATCTAAGAAGATCCGAAAAGGAAAATGAGTCCTTAAAATTGAAAATTGCATGTTTAGAAGAAAAGGAGGTAGCTAATACGAAAATTGTATGCTTAGATGAGAATAAGGACTTAGCTTGTGCAAATTGTAAAGAGCATGAATATGACATAGATATTCTTAACCATTTGCTTGACAAAGCTGAAAAAGAAATTGATGATCTTAGGAAGCATGAAATGGTAATTGCTCAAAATAATGTAAATCAAAGAGTTCCTTTGAAAAAGAGTAAATCTAAAAAGAAAAGAATATGGGTAGAAAAAGGAACTAGAGCATGTCATGTTAATAATGTATCTTGTTCTAAAGCTACTCCAAATGCATGCTTCTATTGTATGAAACAAGGTCATACCTCAAATAAGTGTAAAATTAAACATTTTGGAGTTCCTAAAGGAAAATATATTTGGGTTCCTATAGTTAAATGAACTATTTGTATCTTGTATTTATTCAAAGAAAATGGATCAGTTAGTATGTTTTAAACAGAATGATTAGGTAAAAACATTTTATCTTTTCTATTGCATGAAGGTTCTTCACTTAAAGATTTTTGCGAAAAAGCCTCTAAAATTGTTTTAAACAACTAAAAACAAAGTATTCTTACAAAAGCTTCCTTAAAACATGTTTTTAAATGATGCAGTTTTGAAAGAACCAAATAAAATCACTTAGAATGTTCAAAGAAGTGTTTTTATAGTATTTTAATCGATACAACTTGTTTTTAATCGATTAAAACAATTTAGAACTCATTATGATCGATCAGATTTTTATTATGAGCGGTCAGAATCCTTTAAATCGATTAAAAACACGTTTCAATCGATTAAAATCACTTAAAGGGTCAGGATGATCGATCAGAATCCAACTATGATCGATCAGAATCAAATGTGATCGATCAGATTTTAATTATAAGCGATCAGAATTCTTTTCAATCGATTAAAATGACTTAAAGGGTTCAGGATGATCGATCAAATTTTTATTATGACCAGGTCGAAATCAGGTTATGATCGATCAGAATTTAGTTATGACCGATCAGAACTCTTTTAATCGATTAAAAACTCGTTTCAATCGATTAAAACAACTTAAAAAATTTTCTACACTGCGTTTTAATCGATTAAAAGATGTTTTAACGATTAAAACTGCACTTTAACAGATTAAAAGAATCTTTTAACAGATTAATTAAACCAGCAGATTAATTAAAAGAAGTTTTGCAGTATTTAAATAGATTGTTATGTCTCTAACCCCAAGGACCCAAAAGTTGTGGGGACCTAAGTTTACTATGTTCTTGTTTTGTAGGAAACTTCAAAATCAAAGAAGTCTATGTGGTATCTTGATAGTGGATGCTCAAAACATATGACTGGAGATAAAATAAAATTTGTAAGTTTCAAAGCCAAAGAACAAGGATATGTGACTTATGGGGATAACAACAAAGGAAAGATTCTCGGAATTGGAAACATAGGTGGTGCAAACACATTGGAGATTAAGGATGTGCTTCTTGTTGATGGACTAAAGCATAACCTTCTTAGCATAAGCCAATTGTGTGACAAAGGATTCAAGGTAACTTTTGAAAGCAAATTTTGCACCATACATTTAGTAAATTCCGAAAAAGTAGAATTAAAAGGCATTAGGCATAACAACATATATTTGATTGATTTGGATTGGTTACATGAGTCTAGTATAACATGTTTAGTTGCTAAGGAAGAGAACCCTTGGTTATGGCATAAAAGAGCGGCTCATATAAATATGCATCACTTGAATAAATTGATATCAAAAGACTTAGTTATTGGATTGCCTAAGTTAAAATTTGAAAAAGATAGATTGTGTGATGCATGCCAAAAAGGTAAACAAGTAAAATCATCATTTAAATTAAAGAATGTGATTTCCACTTCAAAACCCCTAGAATTATTACACTTAGATTTATTTGGACCTTCTAGGATAAAAAGCTTTGGTGGAAATTATTATGGACTTGTAATTGTTGATGATTACTCTAGATACACTTGGACATTTTTCTTAACTACGAAAAGTGAAGCTTTTAAGGTCTTTAGAAAGTTTGCTAAACAAATACAAAATGAGAAAGACCTAAGAATTAAAGTTTTAAGAAGTGACCATGGGGGTGAGTTTCAAAATGAAAAGTTTGAGAATTATTGTGAGGAAAATGGTATATTACATAACTTTTCTGCTCCTAGGACTCCCCAACAAAATGATGTAGTTGAGAGGAAAAATAGGTCATTAGAGGAACTTGCAAGAACTATGTTAAATGAATCTAATGTTCCTAAATATTTTTGGGTTGATGCGGTTAGCACTGCATGTTATGTTTTAAATAGAATGCTCATTAGGTCAATTATAAAATCTACTCCATATGAATTGTTTAATGGTAGAAAACCTAATGTTACTCATTTAAAGATTTTTGGATGTAAATGTTTTGTGCTAAATAATGGAAAGGACAATCTAGGAAAATTTGACTCAAAAGCCGATGAGGGCATTTTTCTAGGTTATTCTTTAACTAGCAAGGCATATAGAGTGTTTAATAGGAGAACTTTAAATATAGAAGAATCTATACATGTTACCTTTGATGAGATTGTAGACCTTGGGGGAAATCCTCTTGAGTCAAATAAAAGACTTGCAGGTGATGATGAATATATAAGAGAGGCCCTTGATGAATTATACTTGGAAGATAATGTGCCTTCTCAAACTCCTCAATTAGCAAAAGAATGGCAATCACCTAGAGGACTCTCAATGGACAACATTATAGGGGACATCTCAAAAGGGGTAAGAACTAGAAATATGAATAATTTTTGTATGTCTGTTGCTTTTGTGTCACAGATTGAACCTAAAAACATTGAGGAAGCTCTTAAAGATGATCAATGGTGCATAGCCATGCAAGAAGAACTTAACCAATTTGAAAGGAATCAAGTCTGGGAACTAATCCCAAGAGAAGAGTCACATCAAGTTATTGGAACTAAATGGGTATTCAGAAATAAGCTTGATGAAGATGGTAATATAACAAAGAATAAAGCCAGACTTGTTGCAAAAGGCTATTGTCAGGAGGAAGGTATAGATTATGATGAAACTTATGCTCCTGTGGCCAGGTTAGAGGCTATACGCCTACTTCTTGCTTATGCATCTATGATGAAATTTAAATTATATCAAATGGATGTTAAGAGTGCATTTTTAAATGGTTTTATCAAAGAAGAAGTGTATGTAGAGCAACCCCCTGGATTTGAAGATTTTAATAATCCTAATCATATTTTCAAATTGAAGAAAGCATTATATGGATTAAAACAAGCTCCTAGATCTTGGTATGAAAGGCTAAGTAGTTTTCTAACTGCAAATGATTTTTCAAGAGGAAGAATTGATTCTACACTGTTTATTAAGAAAGTTAAAGAACATATCTTATTGGTCCAGGTATATGTTGATGATATTATTTTTGGATCAACTGATAATTCTTTGTGTGTAGAATTTGCTAAGATTATGCAGGGAGAGTTTGAAATGTCTATGATGGGAGAATTAACATTCTTCCTTGGACTTCAAATCAAGCAACTTAAAGATGGCACTTTCATCTCTCAAACTAAATACTGCAAAGAGATTCTCAAAAAGTTTGGAATGGACACCTCAAAGGAAGCCAACACACCCATGGGAACTTCATGCTATCTAGACAAGGATGAATCAGGTTTGGAAGTTAATCAAACTATGTATAGAGGTATGATAGGATCACTATTATACTTAACTGCAAGTAGACCTGATATTATGCATTCTGTCTGTGTGTGTGCTAGATTTCAGGCTTGTCCTAAAGAATCTCATTTAATTGCAGTAAAACATATTTTAAAATACTTAAAAGGAACTACTGGATTTGGCTTGTGGTATCCGTCTGATGCTTGTATTAGTTTAATAGGATATTCTGATGCTGATTATGGTGGATGTAAAATTGATAGGAAAAGCACTAGTGGGACATGTCATTTGTTAGGTTCATCCTTAATATCATGGCATTCTAAGAAACAAGCATGTGTAGCTTTATCTACCACTGAAGCTGAATATATTGCAGCTGGTAGTTGTTGTGCTCAAATTCTGTGGATGAAACAACAATTAGAGGATTATAGCATATATTTAAATGACATTCCATTAATGTGTGATAATACGAGTGCAATCAATCTAACTAAGAATCCAGTAATGCACTCTAGAACTAAACATATTGAGATTAGACATCACTTTTTAAGAGATCATATCAGTAACGGAAACTGCAAATTAGAGTATGTAGACACTAAACATCAATTAGCAGATATATTTACTAAGCCTCTACCCAAGGATAGATTCTATGATCTTAGAAGAGACTTAGGGATATTAGAAATAGCTTAAATTCTGCTTAATTTGACTGTTTCTGGATGATTGTTATGTTAAAATTCGTGGTGTAGCATGTTCATAGGTTATTATGCATATAAATCTCAAAAACTTGATATAGCCTCTGGAATAATCGATTACTGGAAGTAATAATCGATTATTTTTCCTCAAAACGTCCAAAACAGGGTATTCTCCTCTGGAATAATCGATTATTTCGTGAAATAATCGATTAAATGCCTCAGATAATCGATTATTTGCTAGAAATAATCGATTAAAGCTGTCTGATATAGAGATAATCAATGTATTTTCTTTTGTTATTGTCTTGATGTTGTAATGGATGAATGATTGTGAAATAAAATTTGATGTTTCTTTCATGCTATAATTGAGGGGGAGCTTTCTCTAACTTATGCATATCTTGAGGGGGAGCTCTTATGATTGATGTTGCAGAGTTCTTTTTGATTATAATCAAAATAGGGGGAGAAAAATTTAAAGCCTATGATTCAATTTTAAATTTTATCTGGTATGTTTAATGTGTTTGTTAGTATGACAGATAAAACAGGTTATTACAAGGGCTTTAAAAAGATAATTTTGATCATCATCAAAAAGGGGGAGATTGTTGAACATTCAAGGACTTGATGTTGCAAATAATGATCATGAAGAATGTTGATTTTGATGATGATCCAAGAGCTTAAAGACTTAGAGTATTGAAGATTGAAGATTGATGATTTCTGTATTGTAATAACTCTGTTTTAGTTTGATTGAGTCTGTAATTTTAGAGTCTAAGATAGCCGGTACATAGTCTGTAACTTAGGAGCTTCAAAAAGCCCAAATATATCATCCAGGCTCGGCTTTAATCGATTATATAGGGAAATAATCGATTAAAACAGTGAGAAAACCATTTTCAGCATATACTCACTGTTTTAATCGATTAAAACATCAAAATAATCGATTAAAAGGTCAAATAATCGATTAAAACTTCAAATAATTGATTAAAACAGAGAGGTTTTGGGTTCTGTTTTTTTGGCTCTGTTTTAATCGATTAAAACTCCATTTAATCGATTATTTCAGTCTGTTTCTGATTTTAAACTTCAAACAAACCCTATTTTCGAAAACCCAATTACCAAGAACCCTAGTTTCGAAATCCCCAATTTCTAAACCCTAATTTCCCTACTTAAACTCTGCTTTGGCACTCAGAAAAAAGAACATCTCTTTCCATACAAAAGTTAAGTGCTGTGAGTGCCAGAGAACTGTTTGTTGCAAGGAAAGGGGGCTTTTGGAACCTGGTGTGAGGCTAGAAGCGATAAGAATCACTAAGTGGAGTTCTTAGTGGATTGTGTGCTGTGCCGTCTCTGGGGAAAGCTGTTCTTCATCTCTTGTGGATTTCAAGAGAGGTGTATTATGATCTTTATTTGTTCATTTGTAAACTGTTTGTAACAATTTGTTCTTAGTGATAGTGTTAATCCTCTTTTGAGTGATTAGCAACTGGACGTAGGGTCTTTTGATCCGAACCAGTATAAACCTACTGTGTAATCTTCTCTACTCTTCTCTATTTACATTTACGCAGTTTTTAATCGGTAAAATTTGGGGAAAATTTTGAAAACCTAATTTTTATTAAGAAACCAATTCACCCCCCCTCTTGGTTTTTGTCCGACCACGCGAACATTCCGCTGCGCGATTCTAACAACCCTTTATTGTTGTTCGGGTTTCCTAGCGGGTCAACCCTAATTTTTGCATAGCCCCCTTGAGTGGGTTTCCTACTGGGTCATTTGCCCTCTTCTTTTTGGCCTTTGACTTTTATGGGCTTCTTTTTATTTATGTTTTTTCTTTTTATACAATATTGGCGAAACACAGTTTTATTATGATGAGGTAAAACCTTATTTTGTGTTTCTAGTCAATCAATTTGATTATTTTTTATGATGGAGTGTTTTGCTTATTTTTGACGAACTTTTGAAAACGTTTGCTTAAACATTATTATTATGAGGTTTAGACATGAATAGAAAGAAGAGAAGCAGATAGTAAGAATTATATTCTTATTAATTAAGAGGGGAATATGTGCCCTTAAGATGCCCGGGGGTAGGGCTAGCCCTGAGGGATAATCTCTAACAATCATTGGGTTTACACCATTAAGAAAGAAAAAAAAAACTCCTAATGACTAGAGTTACTCTCGACGCTTGTATCCCTCCGCTTCGAAAGATTTACTTTAATGTACGGAGAGGAGACTTCCCTTTTCTCCTTACAACTTGGCCCTTTGTAGGATCATATCCTAGGCCATGCTTTAGGGGATTATCCTTAAATTCCGGGGGCTCCTTCATTCCTTGGGAGCTTGCACCGAGCCCTTGGCCAGGATGGTAACCATACTTCATTATCATGCAGGCTACCTTCATGTTGCTGGGAAGTCTCTCTACACTGGCAATTTCAAGCGCTTGAAAGGATGTTTCAAGGGCCTCTTTAGCCGCATCCACATAGGATTGGGTAGACGTTCCACAGATCAAGATGTCATCTTCAACTTGGATTGTGACCAGTTTGTCGTCTACTATGAACTTGACTTTTTGGTGGAGCGTTGAAGGTACTACCTTAGCGTCGTGAATCCAAGGTCTACCGAGGAGACAATTGTATGCTGGAGTAATATCCATCACATGGAAATCGACATTGAAGATAGTGCAACCAATTTGGATTGGCAGATTGATTTCCCCCACTACTTCTCATTTGGATCCATCGAATGCTCGAACGATAGTGCTTCTTGGGCGCATGCGGGTTCCTTGAATGGTCAACTTGTCGAGTGTGCACTTGGGCATCACATTCAAGGATGACCCGTTATCCACCAAAACTTTGGCGATGAGATACTCCTTGCATTTGATAGAGATATGCAAGGGCTTGTTATAGCTTGACCCTTCAGGAGGGAGTTCTTCATCTGTGAAGGTGAGGTGATTGCTGGTTGTGATGTAGCTGACAATCCTCTCAACTTTTTCTTGGGATATTGTATGAGGTACATGCGCTTCGCCCAAGACCTTCATCAGGGCGTTTTGATGTGATTCCGAACTCATCATTAGTGATAACAAAGTTATCTTTGCAGGTGTGTGATTTAGTTGATCAATGATGGAATACTTGTTTTGCCTTATAAACTGGAGCAGCTCATCAATCTCCTCCTTGGATTCTCTATTTCTTTCTCTTCAGTCTGTTTATTCTTTCCTTTATTCTTGGGGGCATCTTCCTGTGACTCCTTGGGGGAGTAGATTCTTCCGCTTCTTGTCATGTCCCCAATGTCGGCTATATTGGAGACGTTCTCCTTGATGGGTGAAGATTCCTCGTATCTCCACGGTACAACTTTATTTGAATAATAGGGGAAAGGACGAGGCACAAATAATCATAAAGGCATCCTTGCCCCCTCTTATTTATCGACTTTGATGACCAACGACCGAGACTTATTGTCCTCTCGGGGTGGATCGACCGTTGGGGAGAGCTTGATTACGAACAGTTTTCTCTCCATTTTTCTGATTGCGAAAGACATATTAGTTAATCCTTCCTTTTTATTATCTTATTTATTAAAAGTGAAGGAGGGGTATGCAAGTATGCAACTTATGAATGAAATGAATGCAAGTAGACAATTGTTTGAATAAACAAAAGGTATTTTTATTTATTTAGAGAAGGTGTACATTCCCCTATACCATGCTACGAAGCACATTTTGACAGAAATGGAAAAGCCTAAAGAAACCCACAGGCAGGTTTTGATTTCTACGCAATTCCTCTTTGGCTTCTCGTACGCGATGAGCGAGTGCTTCGGAGTGTTGGTGGACCGCCTGGCTCATATCTTCACTGTACTTTTGAGCCTCTTTTATTTTCGCCTCTTGATGGATAACCAAGGCTTGTAAATTATCGAGTCTCTCAATAGCTCGGTCTCTCTCTTGCAGAACTTGGTCATACTGAGCTAACCCGTCTCTTTCTTTGCAGCGTAGCTCAGTAAAGCTTCTGTTAAGTCTTTGGGTGGTCTCCCTTCCTTGATGTATTTCAGACTGAGTCCTTGCTAGATCTTGTAGCATTCCCTTGATCGTCTGAGCTTGCTTTGTGCATTCAGCCTCAAGGTGTACTGATTTGGCGGTTATCTCTTGGAGTTTATTATCCTAGTTTATTCTGGAAACTTTGGATGCATGGATAACCTTCTCACTGGAGTCAGCACATTGGTCCTTGAGGCGCTCTATCTCTTGATCTTTCTTCTTGCACTGCCTTTGTAGATCGTTAATGGTAAGGATAGATTCTTGTTCTTTCTCTTCAAGGGACCTCATCTGGGCTCCCATGATTTCTATCCTTTGGGTCAAGGTATCGACTTGAGTTTGGAGCTCTACACTAGCTGATGGTGAAGTAGGTGGGGGCGGATGGCTGTGACATTCCTCTGTTTCTCCTCCATTCCTCATAATCACTGGAAACAACCACTTGAGCTTTACCTATCTCTTTATCTCCCATAAAGACTGGTTTCTCCCATGCTCTCCGTACAGCAAGTGAGTTTGCAACATTGCATGGGTCTCCGAAGAAACACAATCCTCCGAGCTCTTCTCGTGACAGCGCGGTTTGGGTTCCCATGAGTTGTCTCATAGCCACTTTTGGAGAATAAGCTATGCAACCTCTGAGACTCACTAATGGTACGCTCGGATAATCTCCACATCTAATGAGAATAGGGCCGGGTCAAAACCAAGGGCATGCCCAAGATAAGCGGTTGACATTCCATTGTTCCAACTCGACCTTCCACTCCATGGTTAGACGTTGGTGGAGAGGGATTTTTGAGAAGCTTTTCAAAGGATCGGAGAACATCCCCATGTGGCTAGAGACATAAAAGTGCGTGATACCCCACATGAATAATAGTGAAGAGCAGCATCTGAGTATTCTTCCTTGATTTTGGTGACAGAACTCAACCGAAAGCAAGGTGTCGGCAAGAAGTGCAAGCAAGGGACTCTTCGAGTGCACGTCCAAGGAGAAAAAGGCTTCCATAACGGCTTGATCTACTGTGTCAAGGTGAAAGGGAAAAAGTATAGTCCCAAACATGATCAGAGCCAGGGTTTTGTTAAAAGCAAACCAATCTGCCTTATCAGCCAAAGAGGACAGATGGTCTTCTAACATTATAACTTTCCAACCTTGGATATTCCCTTTTACTCTCAGGGCAGCTTGATGAAGTGGCAATTGGATGATGGCAACGACTTTGGCTGCAGGAATATATGCTTTGTGACGAATATGGACCCTGGCTAATTTGGGCCATCTCAACATTATTTCATATTCCTTCAAAGTTGGTACCAGATCAAATTGCGGAAATTCGAAGCAGTGCAGACTGGAGTTCCAAAAATGGACCAAAACCCTGATGAAGATGGGGTCAACACAGATCTTTAATAGATCGAGAATCCGTCCATAAGATTTTTAGAAGTCAGAGCAAACCTCGGGTGGCATCAATGCACACAGCCGTTCTATCTTCTCTACGTGATATCGGGGAATGTCCACTTTCTTCAACTGTCTACTGGACCCCTCCAATTTTCTAGAAACAAACATGCATGCTATGAGTATGATGTTGATGCAGGCATGCATGTAAGTGTTTGTTTTTCCTAAACATTATCATGTTTTATTTTCTACGTGATGCATGATAGTGTTTGGTTTTTTGTATTTTTTTTTTCAAAAGAAAGAGAAACTACCTATATGGATGTTCATGAACTCGATGCTTATGAACAAGGTCCTATTTTTATTATAATTATTTTATTTATTTGATTTTTATAACCTTTTATCTCTTCTGTCAGACCGCGTGGCTACTTAGCTTACAAAGAACCTTAAACCAGGCTAGCGAAAAGGCAGATTGTCTGAGATAAAAGTGGTTTAATGCAAAAGAATGGTTTTAGCATCCCTTATCTCTTCTGTCGAACTGCGTGGCTACTTAGCTTGCAAAGAACCTGAAACCAGACTAACTAAAATGCAGATTGTCCGAGATAAGGGTGTTTATTGTGAAAGGATTTTTGAAATATTTTTCTTTTATTTTTCTCTTGTATGATTATGCTATGCAACAAACAAATGCACACACAATTCACTCATTTGCGAATAGTAGGACGACGTTTTTATCACGAGGTAGGGGTATCCTACAGAAGAGTGCGTATTCAAGGTAGTTCTAAATATCCTCACCAAGGTCAGGCTCCCAAGGTGCCCGCATTATAGGGTCCCCACTCTCCCAGCCTTTAGACCATGCATGGCACTAGGTTATCCTCACCAAGGTCAGTCTTTAGGACAAAAGAGGAAGGTTATCACCTTGAGTGGTGGTTTCCGACCATACCGGTGGGCTTGTGGCCCTCACTACAGCAAATCGCACAATGCCACCCACTCCCTAAGGTTATCCCACTTGCCCCCACGTATAAGGGGAACTGTTGTGTGCAAGGATTTGTGTACAGTTTGTATTTCAAACAATTGCATAAAGTAAACATACAACAGTTATTAAAGCCAAGCAATAAATCATGTTATAAAGCAAGGAAGGGTAAAAACGTAATTTCTAGTTTTTATTTCTTAAACTAGTCCATCACTAAATGGGATCAACTTTCTAGCTTCCCTAGTGAAGTCGTCATCTGTTGCCGCCGTCAAAAGAGGCAGTCGGAGCGATGCGATAGTTTTGATGACTCACATTTTTTAAAGAAGTGGTTCAACACCTTTAGGTTGTCCGATAACCGGGCTGGACCTAAAGGCGAGGTTTTCGAAAAGGTTTGAGGAGTCATCACCAATATTTTTACCAAAAACATTGGAAAAGGAAAAGAAGGCGATGGTTTTTAAGAAAAACCAACTTTGGTCATTACAACCAGAGTTAGGTAAGGGAGTTAGTTATGTGTGGGGAAGGTATTAGCTTTCCCACGACGCCCCTTTTGGGTTCCCTATGATGGACTATTTTTATAAAGAAATAAGAACATTAAAACTACGTTTTTACCCTTATTTATTCATTGCAAAATTTAAATTATTGACTACATGGCCCTTAATAACTAATGCACATAGATAGTAACTAATAAAAGCGATAAAATAGAATAAGGAATATGAGAGAACCTTCGAAGCAAGCTTTTTATAAAATAGTATTTTAAAGGGCGCTTTTTGGCAAACCCCATGCTCTACGATGCAGCTCACTCTTCTCTTGAAGCACTTTAGAATGCTTTCTAAGAACTCTAAAACTCTGGAAATGCTTCAGAGGGATTCTAGAAGAGTATTTTGAGGAGTATGCAGTTGAAGAAGTTGTAGATGTTATTGAAAACGAGGAGAATGCCCCCCTTTTTATAGAAATTTGCACCTGTCAAGTCGGGACTACCGTCTCGCCTGACAAGGTCAGGACCGCCGTCTCAGCTTTTGAGACCACTGTCTCGCCAAACGAGACGGCAATCTCACCTTTGGCAAGTGGCGAGACGGCCGTCTCGCCCTTTTGGGTGAAATTTCTTATTTTTCGTGTACAAAAAGCCTTCCTATTCTAGTATGGAGCCTATTGATCAATCCTAGGGACCTTTAAGGTCTTGCCCATCTTCGAACGGAAGTCTTTTGCTCTTTATTTTGAGGTCGGGCAAGATTTGGGGTCTACAGGACTTAACAAAGTCTTGACCATCTTCGAAACGAGTTATCTCTGGCTTTATTGGGAAGTATGCAAGATTTGCGGTCTACACACATTCATCGTCTAGAGGGTCAGCTACCGCATCAAAGGAACATCCGAAGGGCGACCTGGAAAGAGGGTTGACTCCTTCACCTGCCAACTGGTCTTATGGCGCATTCGCCAACAACCGGTCAGTCAGGTGAAGGGGGGGCAGTTGTAGACCCCAAATCTTACCCGACCTTACAATAAAGTTCAGAAATCCTCCATTTTGAAGATGGACAAGGCTTCATTAGGCCCCTAGTAGTGTTTGCTAGGCTCCATGTAAGAAAAGGAGAGTTTTCTTAGAGAAAATAAGAAATAAAAATAAAAATTTTGTGAGAAAATCTGTGACGGTCGTCCCAAATTCGAGACGGTCGTCCAGCCTGACAAAATTCGGGACGGTCGTCTAGACCTCTTGGGTGAGCATGCCTATAAATAGGATGTCATTCCTCATACATTCTCACACTGAGAGACTCTTTCAGACCTCTACATACCTCGAGATACACTTCTAGGCACCGAGTGATCATTCTAATAGAAAATCGGTTAAGGAAGTCTCCTTTGAGACATCCGTCTCTCGGTAGTTTAAGTTTTTATTTCATTGAGGGAGGAGTGCGAGGGGTCTGCTAAAAAGCATCCTCAATTTTAAAGATTTATAAAAGCTCGTTTTAGAGGTTCTTCTCAATCCCTTAATCTTTCGTGTGCATTAGAAATTAGGGTCATGTAGACATTTAGATAAATATTGCAAATAAACAAATAAATAGGGTAAAAACATAATTTCTAAAATCTTTATTTTATGAATTAATCCATTATAGGGAACCCGAAAGGAGCGTTGTGGGGTGCTAACACCTTCCCCACGCGTAACTAACTCCCTTACCGACTCTGGTTATAATGGCCAAAGTTGGTTTTTCTTAATCAACGCCTTTTTTTATCCTTTTTCAATGTTTATGGTTAAAACATTGGTGACGACTCCATAGAACCCATTTTGCGAAAACCTCACTTATTGTATGTTGCTGGATTTTGTTGGATTAATTTGATATATACCCTAAAATTGTGGTCTATCAGGTACAAATTATCAACAAAAAATTTTGGATTTTAAAATAAAAAAAAAAATTAAATTGGGACTTTAGATAGCAATTCCCAGAACCACTATTTCAATATACTAAAAGAGATCAGTTCTAGAACTAAACGCTATTAAAAGTATATTTTAGATAGTGATTGTCGTTTTAACCATTATTATATATGTCATTTTTAAATGTGGTTCATCATTTCAACCGTTATTATAAATACAACTTTATATAGTGGTTTCACGTTAATCGATATTATATCTTATTAATGATAGCGATTAGTTAACTCGCTATCTCACTACTAGAAAAATGGTCAATAGTGACCGAAATTAGTGACCGAAAAATTCGAGTCATCGATAGTAACCGAATCAGTGACTCGATTTCCCGTTTTATATTTAGTGACTGATTTAGTGACTAAAATTTCAGATCCACAGAAATTGGTCACTAATTTGGTCACCAAATCAGTCACTGATTCGGTCCCTACTAGAAAAATGGTTAATAGTGATCGAAATTAGTTATTGAAAAATTCAGTTACTAATAGTAAATGAATCAGTGACTAATAGTAACTTAATCAGTGATCGATTTCTCTTTTTATATTTAGTGACTGATTTAGTGACTAAAATTTCAGTCACTAAACAAATAATCTATAAATTAGTGACCATTTTTTTTATTTATATAAATATTTTTTAAAAATATTTTAAATATAAATCTACTTAATAATTTAAAATAATTGATAAAAATTTTAATAACATTATAAAAAATTTTAAAAATAGTTTATTAACTTATTAAATAATTTAGTAATATAATTATTTTATTTTATTTTTTAATTTAGTATGTGAATAAAAAAAATTAAAATTAATTATTAAATTAGTCACTAGAATCGATCACTGATTCGATTACTAAATCGATCATTAAAGTAATTATTAATTTAGTCTCTTTTATATAAGCAATGATTAAATTAATTATTAATTTATAGTCACTTTTTAATATATATATATATATATATATATATATTAATTTTATGTTAATAAAAATGTATTTCAATGTATTTATAAAAAAATTAAAATTATTTTAATTATTGAATTGATATTTCAAATTTATATTAATATCTTAAATAATTTAATAATTAGATAAATATTTTAAGTTTATATTAGTATTTTTATAAAAGTGTAAAAATTAAGTGAACTTATTTTAAAATTTAATTAAACATAATAATATAATATACTATTAACCATAAATCAGTAAAGATTTAGTTAGAAATTAATTTTAAGTTTTATCGTTTTTATTTAAAAAAAATTGTTAAAAAAATCAAAATAATTAATTAAAATAAAGAATTTTAATTTAATAAATGTGTTAATATTATTACTTATTGGAGAATTGAATTTATAATAATAATAATAATTATATAAAATTATAGAATTAATAAAATTTAAATTATTGGTATTTTTTTAATCATGAAGCTAAATTTTGATAATATTAATAAATTAAAATAAAAAAATAAAAAAATTTATATATATATCACTTTAATTATTTTAATTAAAAATAATTTCATAAAAAACTAATATTTGAAAATAAAAATGCAAAAATATATATTTTTCTTTTATTTAATTATATTTTTTATTTTTTACTTTTTGAGTTTTAGTCCATAACAAAACTCGAGTTGTCCTAATTTTAGTTTAACCTAAAAATCTCATCGTCTTAGCAAAAAAATATATAATTTCTCTTATTAACAAAGTTTTTTTATCATTTTAAGAAAATTATCACTAATAAGATTCAAAACCAGTACCTTAGAGTTACATACTAATACTTCAACCACTAAACGGTTAGAATTGTCTAATAAAAATTTACAAATAAATTATATTTATGTACAAATAAATGTATATCCGTGTAAATATATAAATATAAAATATATAAATACAAATATATTTATATATTTTGATATATTTATATGTTCAATGTTAGGGTCACGCTAGAGGGTGAAAGTGTGTGTCGAGTGAGTTTTCAAAATTTGATGTCAAATTTGTGAGCGAGTCTCTTTATATGGATTTATAATTTAATGATAGAACATAATCTTTATAATTTATTTATATAATGATATAAAATAATCATTTTCTTTATTTATTTTTATTTTATTTTAATTTATTCTTTTTATCTTTTTTTCTTCTATTATTTAATTAAAATTCTTATATTAAAATAATTTTTTCATTATTAAAAATAATTAAATATTTATTTTCAAAATTATTTTTTAAAATTATTTAATTTAACAAATTATTATAAATTAATCTATGTCTAGAAAAAATAATTATTAAAAGATGATTTTGATTAATTTATAATAATATATGTTAGGAAAAATTGTTCTATTAATAATCATAATTAGATTAATTTATAATAATTTGTTAAATTAAATAATTTTAAAAATAAATATTTAATTATTTTTAATATTGAAAAAATTATTTTAATATAAGAATTTTAATTAAATAATAGAAGAAAAAAAGATAAAAAGAATAAATTAAAATAAAATAAAAAAAATAAAGAAAAAAATTATTTTATATCATTATATAAATAAATTATAAATATTATATTCTGTCATTAAACTATAAACCCATATAAAGAGACCCGCTCACAAATTTGAAATCAAATTTTGAAAATTCACTCGACACACACTTTCACCCTCGAGCGCGCCTTCACATCAAATATATAAATATATAAATATATTTGTATTTATATTTATATATTTACACGGATATATATTTTTATTTGTATATAAATATAATTTATTTATAAATTATTATCAAAAAATCCTAGTAGCTTAGTGGTTGGAGTATCGATCTCTAACTCTAAGGAAAGAGTGACCGATTTGGGTTGGTTACTATTTCGATCACTATTTTAGTTATTGACCAATTTTGGTCATTTAGTGACCGAAAATTCGGTCACTATTTTATGTTTTTGTTGTAGTGTCTAAACATCATTATTTTATTAGCGTCTCATTTAATAGCATTTTCAACTGCTATTATAGAGAATGCAGAACCACTATTACATCTCTTTTATGTTGTAGTGTGTATTCAATTTACCTCATTTTCAATTTTAATTTATTAATTGTACAATTCCAATTTTATTTTACTATTTTTTATTCTAATTTTCCTATATTATTTTATTGTTTTTCATTCCAATTCACAACTTAAATTTAGGTTTATATCTTTTGGAAATTTTAAATTTAATTCTTGCACTCTTTGTTAGAAAAATAGGTCTGAGATCAAGAGGGGGTGAATTGATCTTTGAAAGATTTTCGCAAATAACAAATTATCTAATTCAAAAATTAAGATTACAGATTTGTTCTTGAATCACAAAGCAATCAATCAAAAATAAACACAGCAACGAGAATTAAAATAGAGGAAGGTTTAGAAAGATATCACCTAGGTGTTTATATCTGGTTCACCCAATACTAGGGCTACGTCCAGTCTCCATCCAAATTCCAGCTGGGTTCCACTAGATCAAATGTTTTACAGATTACAATCTTACACTTAATCTATCACAAGAACCAAATTCCAGTTCCTGCACCTAACCTTTCACCAAGAACCAAATTCCAGTTCTTGACAACCTCTACAACCAAATTCCAGCTGCAGAGAAACCAGTGCCCAAATTCCAGGCACCAACCAATACAAAAAGAATGTAAAGAAATGAAAAAGAAGAAACTAGAATGCTCAAACCAGTTTATACAATTCTGCAGTAAGTGTTTCTTCTTCAAAAGAAAAGCAATTTTCCTCAAGAAAGAATTTCAAAGAACTTCTCAAAAACTGACGCGAATCTTTCTTGAAAGAGTGCTAAAGTTTGCTTGATTGATTGCTCAAGGATGTGTAAAAGATGATATGTAAAAAGTTCAAGCAACTTTGTTTTTATAGAAGATTTTTCAAAACTGCTGGTTTAATCAATCTGTTAAAATAATCTTTTAATCTGTTAAAAGTGTAGTTTTAATCTGTTAAAACTTCTTTTAATCCATTAAAACGTTCTTGATTCTTTAACAAATTTGTTTTAACTGATACGACAACGTTTATATCAATTAAAACTCTTTACAAAAAATCTTCTTATTTGTTTTAATCGATTGATTCGTGATTTAATTGATTAATATACTGCAAAACTTTCTTGTAAGTTTATCCAAGTGATTTTAACTGATAAAAATAAGTTTTAATCGATTAAAACGCTGTGAAGAAATTTTCTAAGTTGTTTTAATCGATTGAAAAAGCTCTGATCGGTCATAATTCAATTTTGATCGATCATATCTCATTCTGATCGGTCATAATTCAATTCTGATCGATCATATCTCATTCTGATCGGTCATAATTGCATTCTGATCGATCATACTGAATACTAAGTGGATTTAATCGATTAAAACCAAGTTGTATCGATTAAAATACTGTAAAAACACTTCTCTTAACATTTTGAGTGATTTTAATCGGTTATTTTGAAGCTTTATTAGTTAAAACACTGACAAAAGGTTTTCAAAACTTTCTTTAATGAAAACAACCGGTTATTTCGAAATTATATCAGTTAAAAACTTGTTTAAGAAAGCTTTTGTTAAAATACTTTGTTTTTATCTGCTTAAACGTTTTTAGAGGCATTTTGCAAAATCTTTTAAGTGAAGAAACCTCATGCAGCAAAAAGGATAAAATGATTATACCTAAGCATAGTTGCGGACACACTAATCCCTCAACTTTTTTATCTAAGTGACTTGTTGACCGCTGCAAAGTTGCCTTTGACTTCATCAAATCAATGAGATCTTTGCCAAAGTATTTTAATAAGATCTTCATCACTTTCAGTCTCCCCCTATTTGATGAAGACAAACACCACTTCGAAAAAAAAAACTCTACAAAAGAAGTCACTTGATAATACAGATTAGTGAATAATAAAAAATGTATTATTTTGCTATTTCTCCCCCGAAATTATTGCTCCCCCTAAATTAAGAGTTATTTCTCCCTCTAAATTGATCAAAAGTAAAGCAACTATTTCTCCCCCTTTTGACTTCATAAAAAATAGGGAACAGAAGAGAAACAATGCAAAGGTATGTATCAATAAGATTTTGAAAATAGAAAAAATGAAAAATACGATACTTTATTCATGTAAAGATCAATCAAAGTTGATTCAAACTTATCTTCATTAACACGTTTGTAATGAATACAATTAATACGTGTAAAGATAAGGGAACCACGCTTTAGTAGCATGTTACAAGAACAACCATTAACTAAAGCCTTTAATTTTTCTTTCCAGAATAAAAATCGATTAAAAACAGGACAAAATCGATTAAAAGGTTCTTGTTAATGATTTTAATCGATTGAAATAAAGTTTTAATCGATTAATCTAGTGAAGGATTTTGAAAGTATGAAACATAAGTGCATTTAATCGATTAATTCGACATTTAATCGATTAAAACAGTAAAGAAAAATGTTGTATAAATTCTTTTAATCGATTTAAAAGATTTTTTATTGATTAAAACAACCAGTTTTTGAAATCTAAGTAATGTTTGATGCGAATTTATCATGCCTAATCTAGTATAAATTTTGTAAAACTGATCATCTAGAAGGATGTTTAACAATAATATCAATTACATCGATTAAATTTGACATCTTAGTGGTTTTAGTTGATATAAATTCTTTTTAATCGATTAAAACAGCTAAACTCAAATCCTGAGAACATTTTAATCGATTAATTCGACATTTCAATCGATTAAAACGGTACAGACAGATTTTCTGATATCCTTTGTAAGTTATTTTAATCGATTAATACTGTTTTATATCAATTAAAACAATCAGTTTATGAAAACAGAACCTGATTTGCTGCTTTGAACATCAAGGGATTTCCAGATTTTTGTTCCTGCAAAACAAATTTAGCATGTTTCTGGTACCCTTTATAATTACTCGGTCCAATCAGGTTATTTGAAATGAATTATTTTTGGGAATCCACTTCATTCTACCTTTAGGAATAACATACTTTTTAATTCTACAATATTTTACTGAATGACCTCTTTTCATACAGTAAAAACATTTAATCACAGAGTATGATTTCCTATTTACATTTGTTTTTCGGAATTTCATCCTAGATTTAAATCCTATGCCAGTTTTGTCAAAAATTAGTTTTTGTAACCCAAGTAAGACGTCAAGATTAGCTTGACCTTGTGTAAATCTTGAAACGGTTTGTGATAAAAAATCAATTTTCTTTTGTAATTCTGAACAATTATTACAGGGTTTATTACATGCACAATCAGAATTATCATGAATTAATTTTAAGAAATCACAATCAGTTTCATCTTCAAGAATTCGTTTTTCAAGAGAGTCTACTTTATTTACTAACCAATTATTTAATCCTTTTAGCCTATCATTTTCTTTTTGTAGTTTCTTAGCCTCTTCATGCATTTCATTAAATGCTTCTTGTAATGAATCATAATTCACTAAATTTGAAGAAGAATTAGAACTTACACTGCTGGATTGAAGATTTTGATTTGCCATTAGACACAAGTTGGCTTCTTCATTATCAGAATTGTCTGTTGATGAAGTGTCATTATCATCCCATGTTATATAGGCTCTTCTTTTGACTTTCTCTTCTTTCTTGTCATTATATTTGTTCTTTTCTGGGCACTCCATCCTTACATGGCCCTGCTTACCACAACCATAACATTTAAAGTTAGAAGAATCAGTTTTTTTCTCATACCTTTTATGTTTTTCCTTGTCTTGAATCTTTTTCTTGAGAAACTTGTTGAATTTTCTGACAAGCAGTCCAAGGTTCTCACTTTCCTCCTCTGATTCTTGATTTTTTTCTTCAACTTTGAGTGTTATACTTCTGCTTTTCTTCTCAGAGACTTCTTGTTCATTAAATCTGTTGATTTCCATTTCATGTTCTTTGAGTTTGCCAAACAGAGAAGTTGTTGTCATTACGGACAAATCTTTTGACTCTGAGATTGCTGTGACCTTTGGCTGCCAAGACCTGTCAAGACATTTCAAGACTTTAATATTCAATTCTTCTTTATCAAAGGTTTTACCTAGGCCCATTAGATGATTAATGATGTGAGTGAATCGCTTCTGCACATCTGCAATACTTTCACCAGTTTGCATTTTGAACAACTCATATTCTCTTATGAGAGTATGCTTTCTGGCTCTCTTTACATCCGTTGTCCCCTCATGAGTGACCTCAAGAACATCCCACATCTCCTTGGCAGATTTGCATTGGGATACCCTGAAAAACTCATCCATGTTAAGTGCAGAAGTAATTATATTTTTAGCAGTGCAATCATTTTGAACTTTTTTCTTTTCCTCATCATTTAGACTGGACCATTCTTTTTCTGTAATTAAAGGGCCATTAGAAATTACATCCCAAACATTTCTATCAATGGATTCAATAAAGATCTTCATCCTAATTTTCCAAAAGGGATAATCTGTTCCACAAAATAGTGGAGGTCTGTTAATAGAAGCTCCCTCAGAAAACGGTAATCTGTTCTCAGCCATGGATCGAAGAACTTGAATAACTTTCAAGAACCTCGCTCTGATGCCAATTGTTAGAAAAATAGGCTGAGATTAAGAGGGGGGGTGAATTGATCTTTGAAAGATTTTCGCAAATAACAGATTATCTAATTCAAAAATTAAGACTACAGATCTGTTCTTGAATCACAAAGCAATCAATCAAAAATAAACACAGTAACAGAATTAAAAGAGAGAAAGGTTTAGAAAGATATCACCGGTGTTTATACTGGTTCACCCAATACCAGGGCTACGTCCAATCTCCAGCCAAATTCCAGCTGGGTTCCACTAGATCAAATGTTTTACAGATTACAATCTTACACTTAATCTATCACAAGAACCAAATTCCAGTTCCTGCACCTAACCTTTCACCAAGAACCAAATTCCAGTTCTTGACAATCTCTACAACCAAATTCCAGCTGCAGAGAAACCAGTGCCCAAATTCCAGGCACCAACCAATACAAAAAGAATGTAAAGAAATGAAAAAGAAGAAACTAGAATGCTCAAACCAGTTTATGCAATTCTGCAGTAAGTGTTTCTTCTTCAAAAGAAAAGCAATTTGCCTCAAGAAATAATTTCAAAGAACTTCTCAAAAACTGACGCGAATCTTTCTTAAAAGAGTGCTAAAGTTTGCTTGATTGATTGCTCAAGGATGTGTAAAAGATGATATGTAAAAAGTTCAAGCAACTATGTTTTTATAGAAGATTTTTCAAAACTGCTGGTTTAATCAATCTGTTAAAATAATCTTTTAATCTGTTAAAAGTGTAGTTTTAATCTGTTAAAACTTCTTTTAATCCATTAAAACGTTCTTGATTCTTTAACAGATTTGTTTTAACTGATACGACAACGTTTATATCAATTAAAACTCTTTACAAAAAATCTTCTTATTTGTTTTAATCGATTGATTCGTGATTTAATCGATTAATATACTGCAAAACTTTCTTGTAAGTTTATCCAAGTGATTTTAACTGATAAAAATAAGTTTTAATCGATTAAAACGTTGTGAAGAAATTTTCTAAGTTGTTTTAATCGATTGAAACGTGTTTTAATCGATTGAAAAAGCTCTGATCGGTCATAATTCAATTCTGATCGATCATATCTCATTCTGATCGGTCATAATTGCATTCTGATCGATCATACTGAATACTAAGTGGATTTAATCGATTAAAACCAAGTTGTATCGATTAAAATACTGTAAAAACACTTCTCTTAACATTTTAAGTGATTTTAATCGGTTATTTCGAAGCTTTATTAGTTAAAACACTGATAGAAGGTTTTCAAAACTTTCTTTAATGAAAACAACCGGTTATTTCGAAATTATATCAGTTAAAAACTTGTTTAAGAAAGCTTTTGTTAAAATACTTTGTTTTTATCTGCTTAAACGTTTTTAGAGGCATTTTGCAAAATCTTTTAAGTGAAGAAACCTCATGCAGCAGAAAGGATAAAATGATTATACCTAAGCATAGCTGCGGACACACTAATCCCTCAACTTTTTTATCTAAGTGACTTGTTGACCGCTGCAAAGTTGCCTTTGACTTCATCTTTGACTTCATCAAATCAATGAGATCTTTGCCAAAGTATTTTAATAAGATCTTCATCACTTTCACTCTTTTGTTTTAATTAAAAGCAATTTTTGATTCTGCACTTTGTTTCGGAAAGTTTCAACTTTAATTAAAACACTCAATTTTATTTTTATAAATCCTAGTTTTTTAAATTTTCATTATTCTGCTTCAATTTAATTTTTGTTAGTATTCTGTTGCAATTTAATTTTCATTTTTCATTATTTTGTTTCTATTTATTTTCTACTCTTTCATTTATTATCATCAACTTCCATTTATTATTTATTATTTTTAGAGATTATGATATTTGGTAATGAGTACGTGTGCTTGTAAGATTCGATACAAGTTAGTTATACCGCATTAGTTTATGAACTTGTTAACTTTTTTTTATTAGTATTTTTTGTGATCAGAATGTTATGATTTTAATTTTTATAAAAGAAATTATGTTCAGAAAACTAAAATAAAAAATTAATAATTTCATTGTTTACTTCCTAATTTTATTTATTTATTATCTCTTTTTAAGAATTCTAAAGATAACATATGTCAACCTTGTTGTAAATTTCAACACTAGTTCCAATTACTGAACTTTAATTTTAATAAAAATTAAAATTTAATTAATCATTTAATTATTTATATTTATTTTGTGGAGTTTATATATAGAGAGAATAAACGGCAGATTTATTTTCAAATTGTCTACAAGACTTAACTACCTATCATAAAGAAATGGGTTAATTTAGTACATAGTAATCGTTTTTTTTTCTAATTTATATATTTTTTGAAAATTACCATTTTGATCACATTCCTCTCACTACAAGAAAAAACATATTTTGCCACCGAAATTAGCAACCGATTTAGTGACCGATTTAATTTTGGTCGCAATTAGCGATCGATTTTTCTGATCGCAATTAGCAACCAATTTAGCGACCACTTTAATTCGGTTGCAATTAATGACCGATTTAGCGACCGAGTTAATTCGATCGCAATTTAGTGACCGATTTAGCCACCAAAATATGATTTGGTTTCACTTTTTTATTTAGTGACCGAAATAGCGACCAATAGTTTGCGTCGCAAAATTTCGATCGCTAAATCGATGGCTATTCCATACTAAAATAAAAAAATCATTTAGCGATCGATTTAGTGACCGAATTACATATTGAAATAGTGACTGAATTAAAATCGGTCGCTAATGAGAAAATAGCTGACCGAATTGAAATCGGTCGCTAATGAATATTATTTTTTTATTATATTTAAATTTATTTTTTTATAAATATACTTTAATTGATTTAGTATATTTTTTACAATTTATTTTTTAAAAGTAATTTATTTTTTAAAAATAATTTAATTTTTAAAATATACTTTAAAAATAAACTTTGGTCTCAATATTAACAAAATGAAGATTAAATTTAATTTTAAATTACTAAAATAAAAATATTATTAAAAATAAATCAAATTTATTAAAAATTTAAATTGTAATAAATTAATACTAGAGTGATATTAACTATTCAATACATTGTTTAAGAAAAAATTAATAACAAATATTCTTTAATTTATTTTTCAATTGAAAATTTCAATTGAAATTAAATTATATTTTAAAAATTTATATTAAAAAAATTAAACACATCAAATTATCACATTTTAATTCCTCATTAACTTAATTAATTAAAAAATTACAATTTTAATCAAATTATTACAATTTTATTTTATAATACTTTATTTTTAATCTAATTTTTAAATTTATTGTTTTATTATTATTAATTACTTAATCATGGTTGTTGTCATATAATTGATATACCAAAAAAAATTATATCAATATACATTAGATAATAAATATATTATTTAATTAAACTATTTATAAAAATATATTTTAGTTAAAATATTTTTTAGTTTAAGTATACTAATTAATATTTTTCATTTTTAACATAATTAATAAAAAAGATTAAAAATTTAAAATTAATCTATTTTATAAATACTAAAAATTAACCATATTTAAATAAATGAAAAATATATTTAAATTTATATTCAACATAGTTAAGGTTGTGCCTTTTTAAAAGTTATATTCAACATATATTTAAATTTATATTAAAAATAGTTAATATAAATTAAGGTTGTACCTTTTTAAAATTTTAACTTTTTTATATATTGGATTTTCATTAAAAAATTTCTAAAATTGCATAAGAAAATAGAGATTTAATTATACTTTTAATAAATTTAAGATAATACTAGTTTTTATTTTTATTTTTAAATATTTATTTTAATTTTTTAAAAGAGAGAAACTATAATTTTAGTTTCTAAATACTAAATTTAAAGAATTAAATTTATTATTATTTAATATTTTAATTTTAGTATTAAAAATCTAAATTATATTTTATTAAATTAAAATAATTACAATATATTTTTCTACTTTGAGAATTAAAAATATAATTAAACTAAAACTGAAAATATTATAATACATTTTTGAACTCTTTTTTATAATATTTTTATCATTATTATATTTTTGGATTAATTATTTTTTTCCTAATTTTTTATAAAGTCAATTTTAATATTTAAAAGTATTTAACATTTTTAATTCTGAAACTTTTTCTCTATTAACAAATTTTAAAAAATAATATACTAAAAAAAATATTATACATAATTATTTCATCCAAATTTTTAATAATATGATAAGTCATCAAATTTGTATATAAAACAAATTTAATGATAAGAGACTATTTATTTTTATTTATGATGGATCAAAAGTGGAAATACATTTAAATTTATAATTTTATTTATGAAACACATTTAAATTTATAATTAACGAAAATAATGAAAATCTTAATATAATATGATACTTTTAGTAATGTATTTTTTAAAAATTTAAACTTACATTCTTTAGTTTAGTTTTTAAATTTTATTTATTATTATTGTTAATTGATATACTAGAATAAATTTATATAAAAATAGTCTTTATCTTCAAAATTCACTTCTTCAAATACTATCTTTATATTTTTCTACTGTTTCTTTATAGTTAAGAAGGTCAACATTTGTGCACACACTTAAATATAATATAAAGTAAAGAGTATTTGTTTATTCTATTTTATTTCCAATCTATAATTTGAGTTTTTTTAAATATATTTTGTATTTTTAAAATTAATAATTTTAATGTAGTTATCTAAATTTTTTATGTGATGATTTTAATTAATTGATATTATCGAATCATTTAATTTGATTTATTATAGTAAAAATCATAAAAATTTAATATTTAAATTTTTAATTTTTTCTTAAATATATAAAGATATAAAGATATAAATATAAATAAATATATAAATATATACATATGTAAATATATAAATATGTAAATATATAAATATGTAAATATATAAATATGTAAATATATAAATATGTAAATATATAAATATATAAATATATAAATATATTTGTATTTATAGATTTTATGAATATATAAAGATATATATATATATATATATATATATATATATATATATATATATATATAAAGATATAAATATATGTAAAGATACAAAGATATAAATATATTTAGAAAATATAAAGATATAAAATATAAAGATATAAATATATAAATATGTAAAGATATAAATATATATCTTTAATATTTTGTACATGTAAATATAATTTATATATATTTTTAAATTTTTTTCTAATATTTATTTTTAAAAATATAATATTATTTTTAAAATTTAATATTTAAATTTTTTATTATTTTCAAATATATAAATATATAAAGATATAAATATATAAAAATATAAATAAATATATAAATATATAAATATATCAATATATAAATATATCAAAATATAAATATATTAATATATAAATATATCAATATATAAATATATAAATATATATATAAATATAAATATATCAATATTATCCTCTCATATATTATTATACATTATTAACGTAATTTTAGTTTAATTAAAAATTAGAATACAAATATATTAAATTATATTAATATACCATTATGTTATAATATTTGTAATTTTTTTATTGTGTATAAATTACAAAACTAATAATTTTTAAAAAGTTTAATGATAATTTTTTTAACTTATATATTACAAAATATTTTTTAATACTTTAATAAATATAACTTTTTAAAAATATTTTCATCAATTTAAAGTATAATTTTTAATATTTTTTTAGTATTTTTTAAATGTGGATATGTTTAATATTTTGGACATATAAATATAATTTATATATGTTTTTAAACCTTTTTCTAATATTTGTTTTTAAAAATATAATATCATTTTTAATATTTTATAGATTTTATATTTATATATTTATAAAAGTAATTGGATTAAATTTATTATTCCCTCATATATTATTATACATTATTAGCATAATTTTAATTTAATTAAAAAGTAGAATACAAATATACTATACTATACTAATATACCATTATATTATTTTCATTGTATATAAATTACAAAATTAATAATTTGTATACTATACTATACTAATATATAATTTGTATACTATACTAATAGTATAATATACTATATTATAATATTATTTGTATACAAAACTAATATTTTTATATATTTATATCTTTATATATAAATATGGAAAGATATAAATAAATGTAAAAATATAAAGATATAAATATATGTAAAAATATAAAGATATAAAGATATAAATATATCAATATTTAAATATATATTAAAATATATAAATATATTTTAATTTATAGATTTTATATTTATATATTTATACGGATATACATTTATTTGTATATAAATATAATTTATTTGTAAATTATTATTAAAAAATCCTAGTAGCTTAGTAGTTGGAGTTTTAGCCTCCAATTCTAAGGTACCGAGTTCCAATCCCGACAATAACAATAAATCTAGTAATAAGTTAAACTTTTAAAAAATAGAATATAGTAAATAAATAAAAATAATTAACTTTGTTATTGATTTAGTGACCGATATAAATCGGTTGCTATGTTTTTAACTTTGTCACCGATTTAGCGACCAATTTGATATATTAACTTCGGTCGCTATTTTACGACCGAAATGAAAATCGGTCGCTAGTTGAAAGGCCCACATCGCCTACCTCATGTCATTTGGTAAGGTTTAAATACATGTTAGGTTACTCCACATATTGCCAATTGGTTTTATGTTGGAACCTTAACATGGTATCAGAGCCAAAGCCTAACATCTTTCCGGTTATTGTTATGGACCAAAAGTTGCCCTTTAATTGGGTCAAAAGTACCATTTGCCTAGTCCGGCAGGCTTCGTTGGAGGGGGTGTGTTGAAAGGCCCACATCGCCTACCTCATGTCATTTGGTAAGGTTTAAATACATGTTAGGCTACTCCACATATTGTCAATTGGTTTTATGTTGGAACCTTAACCCTCACTAAAATGATTTTTTCTTGTAATGTCTTTTTCTTCTAAATATCGTTAATTATTTATTTGATTTAAAATATTTTAATTTAAAAATAGTAAATACTATATATTATGTGATATTATTGACTGACCCTAACTATACCAAACACACTTGAAATTTAATTTTTATAAATAAAAACAGAACGAGTAAAATATAAAAATTGTACTAATGTAGAGATTAAACGTAATTAAAAAAAAACAAAAAACACAAAACGTAATAAAGGTGTGAACTAAATGATTAGTTAAACTAAAATTGATATTTTATATAAATTAAAAAAAATCAAACTTAAAAGATAAAATTTATACTCTGTACTATCATCCCAAGCCACCAAAAATTAATTTGAACATGTAAGATATTCACCAAGCTTTTATCCTAAGTAAACAAATAATCTTGACCTTATATTATATACTAAGAAGCATTTGGGTAATTAAGAGTCAAAATAACTCAGCTAAAGGAAATGTTGGAACACTCAAATCCCAAACGCCATTTGAAAAACCAGTCCCGTGTTGGGTGTATGATTGATAAATGTCCCCTTGGAACCCTACACATGTGCCTCCCATGTCGCCCATTCACGTTTGTTACAAGACACTTCTCACCCTTTCTGTCTCTTATTCCCACTCATGCCCCACCACCACAACCATTTCCTTTCCATCTCCTCCTCCCTTCACCGTAAATAAATCCCCCCACTTCTGCACCATTTCCTAGTCTACCCGTGTGCTCCAAAAAAATTTCATTTACTTCTTTCACCTTCCCACGCACACAACAAACAATAATAACCATAACCATATTATTAAATTTATTATTATTACACTTCCATTATTCTGAAGCAAGTACACGAACGTACTATGGCTTCTGCAACAACTGCAAATGACGCTGCGTCTGGTTCTTCCTTTGGATCCCCCTGCGGTGCATGCAAGTTCCTGCGAAGAAAATGTGCTGCAGACTGCATCTTTGCACCGTACTTCTGCTCCGAACAAGGAGCTGCTAGATTCGCCGCCATTCATAAGGTTTTCGGGGCTAGCAACGTTTCCAAGTTGCTCTTGCGTATACCAGATAGCGATCGTTTTGAGGCAATGGTCACAATTGCTTATGAAGCCCAAGCTCGAATCTCAGACCCTGTTTACGGTTGTGTCGCCCATATTTTCGCCTTGCAACAACAGGTACACTTATAGATTAAGCTCAGCGCAGATTCAAGATTCATGTAAAATATCTAAAATGCTTTAAATTCTTCAAATTATAATGCTATACATTTTCATAATTTGCAAATATTATTAGAATGATTTATGTTTCAGTAATATCGTTAAAAATGTGAGGTAGTTTTTTTAGAAAAATTGAAATAAGGTTCACAAGGAACTTTTGAATAATATATATATATATTTTAAGGAACTAAAAACATGTTTTGTATTAAAGCATCTAAAATGGCGAAAAAACGAAAGTATTGAATTATCATCATTATATTTTCTTTTAATTTCTATATACGGGTATATTTTGGTGATTTTTTTTTTCATAATTGATAACATAAATACACTTGATCTGTAATCAGGTTTGTCCTCTAGAAATATTTGACAGCCCAAAAATATGATTATTTATTGGCTAAAATATGTGTAGGCGTTTTTGTCAATTTCTAATTATCAATATACAAACAAATTTCCAAGTTATATTACTAATTGGTTATATTTGGTTCAATTTTCTTCTCTTACACAATTAGTTTTTGTCTTGGTTAATGTGTAGGTAGCAAGCTTGCAGGCACAGCTAGTGCAAATGAAGGCACAGCTGGATCAGAACCAGATGGTACCCACAAACTTGGAGAATCATTGGTCAGAGAATGTTGGACATCCATTCAATCCATTTTGTCCCACTTCCATGAATAACCCTATATCTCCTCAGAGCTCACTTGATTCAATTGATTATAGCAGCAATATCAATGATGGAATGTGCATGCAAGATGTACAAAGCGGAGATTTCTCGTTCCAAGCTTGTTCTATGAAAAGATCATATAACAATGACTTGGGTGAGCTGCAAGAATTGGCACTCAGGATGATGAGGAACTCTGACTAGGCTAGCTATAAACACAATCCTTAATTGTTTGTCTTTCATTTCTAGGAGGGATTTCGTTTGATGTTGAGGGGTGATAGGTTTTGCCTAGTGTTGTATATACTGATGAGAGTAAACGTGCTTGCCATAAATGATAAGCCTGAACCAGCTAGCATTACAGGCTTTTGTATTTGTCGATTCAATCCAGAAGAAATCAATTTTTTTTATGACTAGCAAAGTCTTTCTTCTCCTGATCTGTGAGTTGTTATATTCCGTTATATTTACTCAAATTTGTGTAAACTTCCAGTGTTGGTTTGCCTTTAAATAAAGTACTTTTAATTGAAATACAATAACAAAGACACGTACCCTTAACTTCATACAAGAAGCCTATAAAATAGGGACTATTATTCATTGATTTGCCTCTGAAGTTCAAATAATGATGCTTACTTTTAAATTAATTATGTGCCTTTCTTCGTCTCCACCTCTGTTCTTGTTGAGGTCTATAAATTAAAAAGACTTCCCAAGTAGTTAAAAAGATAAGTTATCGTATTTGACCGATAAATAAAACATTTTATTCCATATATAAAGAGATTATATATATATATATATATATATATATATATATATATATATATATATATATAATTTTGATATTCAGTATATTTAATTTCTTTTTAAACTTCTTTTTAATTTCAATGATGTCCATAGAAAACCAATTCATTGAAGACCTTTGTCAACATCTCCATGTCTCAATTGCTACAACAAATTTTGAAATTATACTTGTTGGTTAAAACTTTTTTTTTATTATTATTTCAAAATTTCTTGAGGGAATCCCATTATATTGTCTTATTTGAATCCGTTTCTTGACAGATAAAAAGAAATACACCCATCTTCTCTGTCCTTTTATGCAATGCCTATAAGCAGTCGTATTCGCATTATTGTAAGTTATTTGAAAAATAATATGAACAAAAATTTTGGTCACTACTTTTTTTTTTTTTTTTTTTTTTTTTGTTGTTGCAAAGAAACGAAAAAGCAACTAAGGGGTCCAAAAGAGATCATGCACAAGCCTTAATCATTGCATCAACTCCGTATGTCTATAAAACTTCTCTATATGTTTATGTAGCCAAAAGTTGGAAATGATAGTAACTTCAGTCAAAATTTATCAACGTAGCTATGTTTCGATCCAAATGCAATGTTTCCTTGGTGTGCTGACGAGACTTCTTTTTAAGATTTTGCTTAACGAAGAAAAACATACAGTTATACATTTAACTTCCTTTTCAGTGTTTTTTATTTCTCTTATCCTTTCTAACCATATTACTTATGAAACAAAAACTTAAATATAATAATAAAATTATTTTTCAATTAAAATTAGAGTTTCATATTAATAATTCTTATAATAAAATATTTCATCAAATATATATATATATATATATATATATATATATATATATATATATATATAATTGTATGACATCATCCATACGATATGTTTAACAACTTTTTTCATGAACATTTCTAGAACAGAGATATAAAATAAATGAAATGATTTTTTTATAAATTAAAATTAGCTTATGTATATAAGTCATAGTATAGTTTTTTTTGTTTCATATAAATGATCTTATTTTTTTAATCTTTTAACATAATTTTAGTTTATGAAAAAAATTCATTTCCTTTTTTATTCATAAAACTTAGATATTCCTCCAAATATGTCCTAAATATCATATAAGTGTCTTTTCTAATTGTAATTAGTAAAAAATTTTATCAATAAATATTTATTAAATGTTTATTTCTACTTTTTTTTTGTATGTCGCTATGCATACACTTTATGATAGAAATTTATCATTGTCCTGTACATGACTCATGGTTAAAAGCATAGCGGGTCAGATATTGGACCCCGCTTCACTCTTTTTGTAAGATTTAAGAAATAGGTTTACCTAACATTGCCGTGCTTTTCTAATAGTTCCTAAACACCCATGATGTTGTATACATATAAGTAGACAGGGTGTTTCCTGAATTCAATGTATAGTCTACATCACAAATTTTGCACTCCTACACAATATATTTTCTACGTCATCATTTAACGTCGGTTATAACTGAGACGACGTAAAAAGTACTTTCCACGTCGGTTCCCAGATGAACCGACATTGAAAATTGAATATTAAACACATTCTACGTCGGTTTTTAGTCAACCGACGTAGAAAGTACTTTCCAACCAACGTAGAAAGTACTTTCCAACCAACGTGGAAAGTCTTTTTTTTTTTTCACTCAAAAATTCACTTAAATTTGAAAATTATCATTACAGGATTCGAACTCGAATTTTAAAATTGAAAACTATTACACTAACCACTAAACTATTATAATTTTCTAATAATAACTTTCAAATAAATTATATTTATATACAAATAAATAAATAAATAAATAAATATATATATATATATATATATATATGTAAATATATATTTATTTGTATATATGTTCTGGAAAGTATTTTTATTTTTTTCAGCCAAAAATTCACTTAAGTTAATGAATTGTCACTGACAACATTTGAACTCAGTATTTTAGAGTTGAAAGTTAATATCTCAACCACTAAACTACTACAATATTTTGATAATAACTTATAAATAAATTATATTGGTATTTTTCGATCGAGGGTGAAAGTGAGATTAACTCTTGCTTGAGTGAAAATATGTTAAAGCTCACGGAAATTCACTCACTCAAGTCTCGCTTGAGCGAAAATTGATATTTTTCGCTTGAGAACGAATGACGCGTTTCCCAAATTATTTTATATCATTATATAAATAAAATTATAAATATTATATTACGTCATTAAATTACAAACTCATATAAAGATACCTACTAACAAATTTAGCATCAAAATTTGAAAACTCACTCAACACACACTTTCATTTTCGAGTCTGCCCTCACATCCAACATATAAATATATCAAAATATATAAATATATATGTATTTATATATTTACACGGATATATATTTATTTGTATATAAATATAATTTATTTGTAAGTTATTATCGAAAAATTCTAGTAGTTTAGTGGTTGAAGTATTGGGTTCAAATCCTGCCAATGACAATTCTCTTAAAAAATTAATAAACTTCTAAAAAATATAATATAAAGAGATGAAGGACTTAATAAAAATATAATATAAAAAGAGAAGAGACTTCTAGATAAATAAATGTATTATAAATAAATAAAAATTATTAATTTAAAAAATCATACTGACCTTGAAAGTTTTATTTGTAGTAGTATTGTTTACATGGAATCGGGAGACACCTATACACAACAATTACAGGTAAATTAATGTCGTTTACACTGCTAGAGTTGGCGGAGTCATGAGTGTTAAGTTGATTTCTTCTTCTTCACTCAATATGAAAGTGAATACCACATACGAAATTTAACGTTTGACATATCATAATAGCTGGAAGAATTATAATAGTAAAACTATTATCGAGGACAATTAGTTCTTGGAAAATGTTTTGTGAAAATCAAACGGGATAACAAATGAAAAGGTTCAAAAGGGTGAATGTGGAATATGGAGCGAGCTCTACTAGATTTTTAGAGAAAAGTTCTTAGGAGGAGGAAGAGAATGTAATGTATAGAAGCACCAGAAAAGCTTATAACAAGACATGACAAGATAGTCGATGAGACCATGCGGAAGAGGAAAATTGATCGAAGAAAATCGTAGAAAGGCTTCCTTTCAAGCCCTACGTGGATTAATCGAGATGGAGGGTTGGTCTGGATCCACAAACTATAGAGAAGAGTGCAACGAGGATCTGGAGGTAGTGATTAATGGTCCCGTGCAAGGTTTGGATCCGTGGAATGGACCATGATGATTGTGGACCATTATGGTCCAATGACGAAGAACTTTCCTTACTGTGTCTGCCAAAAAAAGGTAAGGAAAAATGCAGCATGGATTCTTATTCCCGGAGTTTCCATTGAATTATCTATACACGATTTGTTTTCTAGAGAGTGAGGTCCGATCTTAGGACCATGCTTTTAATGTTGATTTAATGTCCATTCGTTCTCGTGAATGATTTGACAGAATATTAAATAGGTTAGAGTGTTAAGGAATCCATTCAATATGTTTTGCTGTATTTTTAACTTAGTACAGTTTTTTTTTTATTGTTCCATTGTTTCAGTTTATTTGTCTCCCATTTTAATCATCGTTTTTATAATTGTGTTATGTTATTTGATTTAAGTTTTATATATTAATCATTATAATAAAAATTGAAATTACAGACAGACAAAATCCGTTAAAAATATTTTTATTATAATTTTTTAAAGAAACTCTCTCATTTGAATTATAATTTAGATTAAAGGAATTCTCACTGACAGATTCGAACTCAGTATCTCAGAATTAGAGGCGGATCACTGCTACAGATATGCCTTTCAACGTCGGTTATATAAGGCTTTCAACGTCGGTTATACAACCGACGTTGTATCAGGCGACGTTGAAAGTATACACTTTCAACGTCGGGTATAGATAACCGACGTTGAAAGTTTAGGCTTTCAACGTCGGTTATTCATACCCGACGTTGAAAGTGTATACTCATCGCTCAAGCGAGTACACTCGTCGCTCAAGCGAAATGGAACCCGAGAGTCCCCTTTGTTTGAAGCTTTCGTCGCTTAAGCGAGTACACTCGTCGCTCAAGCGAGATGGAACCCGAGAGTCCCCATTGTTTGAAGCTTTCGTCGCTTAAGCGAGTACACTCGTCGCTCAAGCGAGATGGAACCCGAGAGTCCCCTTTGTTTGAAGCTTTCGTCGCTTAAGCGAGTACACTCGTCGCTCAAGCGAGATGAAACCCGAGAGGCCCCTTTGTTTGAAGCTTTTGTTGCTCAAGCGAGTACAATCGTCGCTCAAGCGAGTACTTGTTTACTACGTCGGTTATGGTATGAACCGACGTAGAAAGTCTATTTTTTTTTTTTAAAATGGACGCTTTGTTTATACAGGGTACCCAATGTTTGTATATATACATACCTGCAAATTTGAATACAACCCAGGCAGACAATGTACAAGATATAAACAATTGAATGTGCATCCAAAAAAAAATTGTATCCAAAATTATAGTGTATCCAACTACTTATCTACCAAATACACTAACTACTAATCTAACTAATAAACTAACTAGTAAACTAACTAGTAAAGTAACTAAAGTAACTACTAAAGTAACTACTAAACTAACTACTAAACTAAGTACTAAATTAATAACTAAACTTGCCTACTTCTAACTTTAACAAACTTATCGACCCATGTGTTTCTAATATCGTCAATGGTCTCTATGGGCAATGCTTCCCTGTCTGAAAATACCTATTACAAGAAAAAAGATAATTTAACAGAGTATCCAATGACACAATACTGGGTCTTTTATTGAATACTAAATTTAAGCAAACCCGATTCCATGTATCCTCAATCTTGCTAACAACAATCAACCACATCCAAGTGCATAACATAATATCCGCACTCATAAGATCCTGGTTGCCTATTACACTACAAAAAATAATATATTAATTTGACATATAAAATGAATGATATAATACATAAATATAAAATGACTTACATTAACAAAAATCCAATCTGGAGTCGTGCTTTTGCTTGTGTGTACTCCATCAATTGTATTGCAAACCTTAAATGCACTGTGCAATACAAGATATAATGAAACAATTAAGTAACAAAACAATTAATAATTGTTTAAATTATTATAAGAATGTGTACTGTTTACAATGTTTTTAAGATCTGCATCAGGTTTCTTGCCCAGTGAGCGGAACCAAGCCACAACATTCTGCTTTGGGCAAACAACCAACAACCGCCAATGATTTTCGCTTACATTACAAAAAGTTAGGATAATACAATACACTATAAAATTTAATGCGAATAATTTCATACGCTTAAATACTTACTAATGGTGGTAAGCACCCAAGTAAACTTTCTTCCTTGACTTCATCATCCAATTTTGGATGTATATTTGAACTTCTTCTCTCTTGTTTCCGATTTTTGTATGGATTGGGGCTCAAAAAATCCATACACATCTTGGGTGCGTTGTTCCTCCGACAATTCATTCATCATCCTAAAGTAGCCAGTTCAATGTACATTAAATATGACGATAACTTCAAATAACATAATTAGTAAATAAAAATAAATACTTACATTGTCCAAAATTGTAACACTCGCTATGTTTAGACATCGATTGCCAACTCGCTATCTCCACAAGCATCGATGTGGTCAATGTAAAGGGGAAAGTTCTTATTGTCTACCCCTAACTTATTAACATCCCACTTCACTTGAAAAGATTGAATATACAACCGTGGGACAACGAGATAGTAGTTGAAAAATTGGATTTTTTGGGACATCTACTTCCTTACCTTTACTAGTATGGGAAGTAGGAACCAGTTTAGGCAACTCGGGGTGGCTTCGAACATCCTACATAAAATAACATTGACTTGAGAAATAATAAAAAATAGTACCGAGACTACATATGATAATTAACAGAAAGTATATGCAAACCTTTTTCAAAATAGGCCCGATTAGATGTCTAGGCCATGCAATGAAGGTCCGGAGGGCCTGTCCCACTGTCATCACCTCGTCCGTGGGCACAGGTACAAGAGCATACACATCTCGAACCTCTTCAATGACCACTTTGGCCAAGTTAGGTGCTAAAGGCACACTATGAATTGTAGAGGCCCCCTCTTCAATTGAACCAACCGCCACCAATCGTGGTTCAGATCCATCCTCATCAACATAAAATTCACACCGACTCGATTACAAAAAAATAAGACATTAATTATTTAATATGCACATGAATTTTTGTCATTAAGATATCATCCACACATACCTGAGTGGTCGATGTCTGCAACAACAACAACAACCTCCTCGATTAGTAGCAGGAAGCTCTTGATCGCGAGTATTTGGCTCAGCACAACTACCCTTAGTGCTAACTCGTGCGGCGAGATGGAGGAGGAACATCCATAGGTGGGTGGGTAGGCTGTGTGACACCTATGGATGCTAGACTTGAACCAAATACACGCATCATCTCCTCCCGAACTCGTGCGGTAATGGCTCGGTGTCGGCGTCGCCGTCGCGCTCTTCAACCATCGGCTGGTCTCGGCTTCGCTGTTAGACTCTCCTCCAATCCGGCCATCTCCTGCCGGCTCAATGATGTGGTGTGGGTATGGTCCGATGATGGAGCTCCAAAATATGCTCGAATACCCACACCAGCTCCAACAAGCACGAACACGCCCTGGGTGTTCTGGGCGTCCAATAGCAGTAGTTAATATATCTTCACGACCACGGGAACGAATGTTCCTCGTGTATACTCGCTCCTCTAAAGAATCCTACAATTGAGCATTATATATTGTAAAAAAAATTGATGAATGACAAAGCATGGTTAATGAGGTTGAAAGAAACTAATTTGACTTACAATCCGCTCAGCAATCAAGCGGGCCTCCTCTGATGTCATTTCACCGGAGGCCTTTTGCCGAGCCCTCTTCCATTTTTGATGACGTTTTGGAGGAGATGGTGGGGAAATTTCTTCCTGGCTTACACCAGAAGAGGCTAACTCAGCTTCTCGGAGTTTAGCCTTCTCCTTCATCATGCGTTGCGTCAACAAATCATACCCCCCATGAGACAGACAGTGGGGGCCACATTTAGCCTCCGAATCTCCTTTCCTTTTATTCGCTTCTCCCGCAACATAATATCATATTACAATGTGCTAAATTAATAAGACAATATGGAAACATACCAAAGTTTTTAAATAGTAACATACCTCCCATTGTGGACCGAGTCCTACTCCCGACAAACCGCTTCCAAGTTTCCTCATCTATGCCATAACGCCGACAAGGAGTTAATCCTTTGCTAATGGCTTGGTCATTAAAAATCCATTTTGAAGTCAATGTCGACTTGAATTGCCTCCACATTTTGGCAATAGATGACATGACTTTTCTCCTAAGTTGTTCAGAGTTAACAATATCAAAGTGATTCTGCAAAAACAACAAAATAAATTAGGATAACAAAGTTTAGGATCTAACTTAACTTAACATAATTTAACGAGTTAACAAAACTCACCAAAATATCTTGCCAAATTAAATTTTTGCAAGTCTCCTCCACATAATCCCAAGATGGATGCAAAATAGATACCTAATTATGAACTTAAAATGTTAGATATCAATCCATTTACATATGCTGACCATATATGCATAACAAGTTAAAAACTCTAAAAAATTACATACCTTTTCTCTAGCAAGAGTACCCAAGTAGGACCTAAATTGAGTGTGATGTGGCCCCGATATTTTGCCAGTCTTTGGATCCACACTCACAACCAACTTATCTCCTCGCCATATGACGAACGGTCAACTTTTTCAACCGTGTGGCTTGTCGAGTCCTCTTTAGAGATGGGGGGTGGACATGCCGGAGGAGATGCTTGGAGGAGATGCTTGGAGGAGATGCCATTTGCCTCGTTAAAAAAAAAATTAAGTTAAGTTTTTGCATAAATTGGAATATAAACACAATTTATCACATATTTGAAATATAAACACAATTTATCACATATTTTCAATATAAACACAAATTAGTCATGAACACATAACTTAAATAGTTAAGTTTTCCCATATGCCTTCATCATGATCTTTACGAATAGCATGAACCAAATCTTCTTGCATATCATCAATACTACTAGGCATCCGTGATGGAGTGGGGATGTTAATAATATCATCTAATTCATCATCTTCTTCATGCATAACATCATTCCCTTTTGCTTGGAGTACCATCGACCATCTGTCATTACATGGATCAGTTACATAGAAAACTTGTTTTGCATGGTACGCCATTATGAATGGTTCCTCCTTATGTCCTATCTTCTTAAGGTCTATCAAAGTTAATCCCATTTCATCAGTTTGAACACCAGTATTAATATCAATCCATTTACATTTGAATATAGGAACTCGAATTGAATGTAGTCAACCTCCCAAATCTCCTCAATCACTCCAAAGTAACTCATAGACGCCATAATTGGGTTCTTATCCTTTGAACTAGAAAAGTGCATGGATGTCGCCTCAATAGAGACTCCACTATTTTGGACTGTACTTTTTTCATCTTGTAACTTTGTGTAGAATGAGTATTTGTTAATGTCATACCCGAGTCCAAGTCACAACGTTCGTTTAGGACCATGTGCTAGCCATTTCAAAGTATCGGATGCATTGTCCTCGGAAAAGATTTTTGTTTTAAACCAGCTAACAAAAGTATTATTATGTTCATTAACCAACCACCGCTCACTCATTTTGGGGTTGAGGGTCTTCAATATTGATTGATGAGCGAGATATGTAAGGAAGAACTTCATCTCGTGTTGTTTAGAATATACAAGTGTGCCCTGGTCAACTCACTAGCATTTTTTGATTGTATTTTGACCCCACGAGTGCCCTTACCATTTATTCTATGATCATGTCTTTGAGTAGGTACACCCACTGCTAGGGCCTTTCCTAAATATTCAGAACAAAATTCTATAGCTTCTTCTCGCAATATACCTTTCAACAATAGAAGCTTCGGGTCTATATGGATTCTTTGTATACCCTTTAAAGATCTTCATACATCGCTCAATTGGGTACATCCACCTCAAATAAATTGGACCACACAGTCTTATCTCTCTTACAAGATGAACTATTAAGTGCACCATAATGTCAAAAAATGATGGAGGAAAATACATCTCCAACTGACATAATATAACCACAACTTCATTTTCCAACTGCTCCAATGATTTTTCATCAACTACTTTGGCACATATAGCATTGAAGAAGAAACAAAGACACATAATTGCATGTCGTAGATTCTTTGGCAATATGTCACGTATAGCTACGGGTAAGAGTTGTTGCATCAAAACGTGACAATCATGCGACTTTAACCCAACTAGCTTCAGATCTTTCATGGACACAAGACTCTTAATATTTGAAGAGTATCCTTGTGACACTTTAATACTGTGAAGACACCGACATAAACTAGTCTTCTCCTTCTTTGACAATGTGTGACAAGTCTGGTGGTAAATATGTTCTCTTGCCTTCAGGTCTTGGATGTAATTCGGACGTATTCCCAATTCACATAGATCTTGACGAGCTTTGACTCCATCCTTTGTTTTTCCTTTAATGTTCAATAGTGTGCCAATGAGACTATCAAATACGTTCTTCTCCACATGCATAAAATCAATGCAATGTCTCACATCTAGATGACTCCAATATGGAAGGTTAAAGAAAATTGATCTCTTTTTCCACAACCTTTTATCGAACGATCTGTTTTTTAGTCTTTCCAAAGACAACATTAATGTTTCTAACCCGTTCATAAACTTGTTCACCAGTTAAAGGTTGTTTGGCAATTTTATCTTCTCGCGACCATTAAAAGCTTTCTTCAATCTTCGATATGGGTGGTTATGTGGAAGAAATTTTTTGTGCCTATTATACACGATCTTTTTTCCATGCTTCAATTGTAGAAAACTTGTATCTTCCTCACAAATAGGACAAGCATGATGACCCTTGACACTATACCCACTCAAGTTTCCATATGCTTGGGAAGTCATTGATAGTACAAAATAACATTGCATGTAACTTGAAGCTCTGCTGTTGATATGCATCAAACACATCCACTCCTTCCTCCCACAATAGCCTTAAGTAATCTATTAACGGACTTAGATAAACATCTATGTCATTACCCGGCTGTCTTGGACCTGCAATCATGATGGATAACATCACGTACTTGCGCTTGAAAATCAACCATTGTGGAAGGTTGTAAATCACTAAAAGAACTGGCCATGAGCTGTGATTACTGGTTAAGTTACCAAAAGGATTCATGCCGTCTGTGGCTAGTCCAAGTCTAACATTTCTTGTTAGAATCGCGCAGCGGAATGTTCGCGTGGTCGGACAAAAACCAAGAGGGGGGGGTGAATTGGTTACTTAATAAAAATTAGGTTTTCAAAATTTTCCCCAAATTTTACCGATTAAAAACTGCGTAAATGTAAATAGAGAAGAGTAGAGAAGATTACACAATAGGTTTATACTGGTTCGGATCAAAAGACCCTACGTCCAGTTGCTAATCACTCAAAAGAGGATTAACGCTGTCACTAAGAACAAAGTTGTTACAACACAAATTATAATGAAAAAGATAAAGTTAAAGATAAAACCTCTCTTGAAATCCACAAGAGATGATAAACGACTTTCCCCGGAGACAGCACAGACACACAATCCACTAAGAACTCCACTTAGTGATTCTTATCGCTTCTAGCCTCACACCAAGTTTCCAAAAGCCCCGAAGAACGGCTTTCCCGGAGACAGCCACAGCACTCAATCCACTAAGAACTCCACTTAGTGATTCTTATCGCTTCTAGCCTCACACCGAGTTTCCAAAAGCCCCCTTTCCTTGCAACAAACAGTTCTCCGGCACTCACAGACACTTAACTTTTGTATGGAAAGAGTTGTTCTTTAGTTGTTCATAGTTTCGAGTGCTAAAGCAGAGTTTAAGTAGGGAAATTAGGGTTTAGGAATTGAGGATTTCGAAACTAGGGTTCTTGGTAATTGGGTTTTCGAAAATAGGGTTAATTTGAAATTTAATTTGAAAAAGCAGATTGAAATAATCGATTATTTGGAGTAATAATCGATTAAAACAGAGCCAAATACTTCAGAACCCAACCCTCTCGGAATAATCGATTATTTGGTGAAATAATCGATTATCCGTACGAGACGAGTACAAAACAATCGATTCTTTTCGCTGTTTTAATCGATTAAAACAGTGAGTTTGTATAGAAAGTGTTTTCTCATCTGTTTTAATCGATTATTTACCTATATAATCGATTAAACCCGAGCCTGAATGATAAATTTGAGCTTTTTGAAGCTTCTAAGTTACGAGACTATGTACCAGCTATCTTAGACTCTAAAAATACAGACTCAATCTTAAATAAATCAGAGTTATTACAATACAATTATCACCAATCTTCAATCTTCAATATTCTAAGTCTTTAGTTCTTGGATCATCATCAAAATCCATTCTTCATATTCATCAAGTGCAACATCAAGTCCTTGAATTGTCAACAATCTCCCCCTTTTTGATGATGATCAAAATTTTCTTTTAAAGCCCTTTGTAATAACCTGTTTTATCCGTCATACTAACAAACACATTAAACATACCGAGATAAAATTTAAAATTGAATCATAGGCTTTAAATTTTTCTCCCCTATTTTGATTATAATAAAAAAGAACTCTGCAACATCAATCATAAGAGCTCCCCCTCAAAATATGCATAAGTTAGAGAAAGCTCCCCCTCAATCATAGCATAAAAGAAACATCAAATTTTATTTCATAATCATTTATCCATTACAATAGCAAGACAATAACAAAAGAAAATACATAACAGAATTTAAAATTCTTCAACTGTCCTCATCATTAAAGTGAGTATCAAATCTATTTTCTAATCTACCCACTCTATCATCTACATCGGATATGCGACGAATAATTTCATCATGGCGTACTCGAGAAAGATTGAAGAAAGATTGCATTCTTTGATTCATGTCGGAAAGCATATCTTCCATGGATTGTCTTGTTTCTTGATGAGACGAGGATGTTCCAACACTTTGGATTTGGTTAGAGGGAAAATTATCAGCTGGAGGCATATCTTCATCGGAGTCTTCATTTGCATCACTTTGATTTTGAACGTCATCTTTGTGAACATAGATGTCATTGACACGCACCATTTGAAGTTGAGTCAATGTGCTCGTCCAACATGCGGTTTAAGTTGTTTGTTCTAACTGCTTGCTCACCTTCAACATTCACTCCTTTATATTCAAGAATACGGGATACAAGAAGTGCATATGGAATTTTGAAGGTGTGATGACGTTTTGCTTTAAGCATGGTCATTTTGACAAGAACACCCCAATCTAAAGGTTCATTATTCATTATGGCATGAATAATTCGAAGATCAATGGAAGAGCATTGGGCATGATTCGTAGCCCGGGGACATAAGATCCATACAAGTAAATGTAGAAGCATGCGTTCTTCCTTCTTTAAAGGTCCAGCATGAAGAATACGTCCAACCTCCGGAGAAGGATTCCGCAGAAAAGATCGATAAGCTAAGAACTCGTCAAAGTCATCTAGCTCACCATAAACGTTAATAGCATCTTCTCTAATGGGGAAGTGAGCAACATTTTCCCAAATATCATCATCTAGAATTATGGTAACCCCTTTTACACGGGATGTAGCAATTTGATCCCTAAACTTGAATCTAGAATAGAATACCCTAACTAAGTCGGGATAGTATGTACCTTGCATTTGGATAAACGGGAGAATTCCTTGAATTTCAAGAAGATTAGGAAAATTGAAACCCCTACGAATGAATTGCTCACCTATAAGAAATTTGGGAGAAATAATACCTTTTTCTTTCCAGTAGGTTAGAAATTCTTGTTGACCATCCGCATCGGAGATCCATCCTTCTACGAGAATTAGGACGGGAATGAGAAGAAGGTGCGAGATCTTCTTCTTGTAGGAATCTTAGGGCGAGAGGATGAGGCCATTTGAAAGAGTAGATAAACTTGAAGAGATTTTGGAGACAAGTGAGGGAATAATGAAGCAAAGAGAGTATAGATTTCAAGAAAACTTGATTACAAGAGTTAGAAGTGAGTATAATTGACCTAGATGTCTCTATTTATAGAGAAAACACTTCCAACGGTCATATAGAAAGGATTTCATGGCAAAATATCCGTTGGTAACGGCTAAGAGGCAAAACTGGTCGCATTTAATCGATTATATTTCAAGATAATCGATTATTTCAATATCTCGATAGCTTTAATCGATTATTTCCAGTAAATAATCGATTATTTCGAAGGAGAATACCCTGTTTTGGGCGTTTTTAAGGGAAAATAATCGATTATCACTTCCAGGTAATCGATTATTCCGGAGGCTATATCAAGTTTTTAAGGTTTTGGCACATTATAACCTATGAATATCCTGCATCACGAATTTAATCATAACAATCATCCAAAAACAGTCAAATTAAGCGGAATTTAAGCTATTTCTAGTATCCCTAAGTCTCTTCTAAGATCATAGAATCTATCCTTGGGTAGAGGCTTAGTAAATATATCTGCTAATTGACGTTTAGTGTCTACATACTCTATCTTACAGTTTCCTTTCGTTGATATGATCTCTTAAAAAGTGATGTCTAATCTCAATATGTTTAGTCCTAGAGTGCATTACTCGGATTTTTTGTTAAGTTGATTGCACTTGTATTATCACACATTAATGGAATGTCATTTAAATATATGCTATAATCCTCTAATTGTTGTTTCATCCACGGAATTTGAGCACAACAACTACCAGCTGCAATATATTCAGCTTCAAGTGGTAGATAAAGCTACACATGCTTGTTTCTTAGAGTGCCATGATATTAAGGATGAACCTAACAAATGACATGTCCCACTAGTGCTTTTCCTATCAATTTTACATCCACCATAATCAGCATCGGAATATCCTAATAAACTAATACAAGCATCGAACTGGATACCACAAGCCAAATCCAAGTAGTTCCTTTTAAGTATTTTAAAATATGTTTTACTCGCAATTAGATGAGATTCTTTAGGACAAGCTTGAAATCTAGCACACACACAGACAGAATGCATAATATCAGGTCTACTAGCAGTTAAGTATAATAGTGATCCTATCATACCTCTATACATAGTTTGATTAACTTCCAAACCTGATTCATCCTTGTCTAAATAGCATGAAGTTCCCATGGGTGTGTTAGCTTCCTTTGAGGTGTCCATACCAAATTTTTTTGAGAATCTCTTTGCAGTATTTGGTTTGAGAGATGAAAGTGCCATCTTTAAGTTGCTTGATTTGAAGTCCAAGGAAGAACGTTAATTCTCCCATCATAGACATTTCAAACTCTCCCTGCATAATCTTAGTAAATTCTACACATAACAAACTATCAGTTGATCCAATAATATCATCAACAAGTCGCACATCCTTGATCTCCAAAGTGTTTGCACCGCAGTTGCTTAATTGATTGCTTAAGGATGTGTGAAAACTTATATTCAATGTGAGTTTAGAAAGTTCAAGCCAAACTGTTTTCTATAGAAGATTTTCAAAACTGCTGGTTTAATTAATCTGTTAAAAGTGCAGTTTTAATCTGTTAAAAGTGCAGTTTTAATCTGTTAAAACGTCTTTTAATCGATTAAAACGCAGTGTAGAAAAAGTTTTTAAGTTGTTTTAATCGATTGAAACGAGTTTTTAATCTATTAAAAGAGTTCTGATCGGTCATAATAAAAATCTGATCGATCATAACTGATTCTGACCGGTCAATAAAAATCTGATCGATCATCCTGACCCTTTAAGTGATTTTAATCGATTGAAACGTGTTTTTAATCGATTTAAAAGATTCTGACCGCTCATAATAAAAATCTGATCGATCACAACTGATTCTGACCGGTCATAATAAAAATCTGATCGATCATCCTGACCCTTTAAGTGATTTTAATCGATTGAAACGTGTTTTTAATCGATTTAAAAGATTCTGACCGCTCATAATAAACATCTGATCGATCACAATGAGTTCTAAATGGTTTTAATCGATTGAAAACAAGTTGTATCGATTAAAATGCTGTAAAAACACTTCTTTGACCATTCTAAGTGATTTTATTTGGTTCTTTCAAAACTGCATCAGTTAAAAACATGTTTTAAGAAAGCTTTTGAAAAAATACTTTGTTTTAGGTTGTTTAAAACAATTTTAGAGGCTTTTCGCAAAAATCTTTAAGTGAAGAACCTTCATGCAATAGAAAAGATAAAATGTTTTTACCTAATCATTCTGTTTAAAACATACTAAATGATCCATTTTCTTTGAATAAATAAAAGAGACAAACAATTCATTTATCTATAGGAACCCAAATATATTTTCCTTTAGGAACACCAAAATGTTTGATTTTACATCTATTTGAAGTATGACCTTGTTTCATACAATAGAAACATGCTTTAGATGTAACATTTGAAAATGATGCATTTCTAACTATTGAAGTTTTGGTTCCTTTTTCAACCCATACTCTTCTATTTTTACATTTACTCTTTTTCAAAGGAACTCTATGATTTACATTATTTTGAGCAAAAACCATTTCATTCTTCCTAAGATCATCAATTTCTTTTTCGGCTTTGTCAAGCAAATGGTTAAGAATATCTATGTCATATTCATGCTCTTTACAATTTGCACAAGCTAAGTCCTTATTCTCATCTAAGCATACAATTTTCGTATTAGCTACCTTCTTTTCTTCTAAACATGCAATTTTCAATTTTAAGGACTCATTTTCCTTTTCCGATTTTCTTAGATTCTTCTTTACTACTTTATATTCCTTTTTCATATCCATAAATGCAGTAAATAACTCATTATAAGCATTTTGTAATTCATCATGATCATTTTCTTCACAAGAGGATGAATAGGAATCACTAACCTCAACATCCGAAGAATTGTTGTTATTTGCCATCAAGCAAATGTTTGCTTCAATTTCTGAGTCGCTTGATTCTGAATTTGAATCACTGTCATCCCAAGCAATATATGCTTTCTTCTTGAATTGCTTTTTGCCCTTATGTTCATCATTTTTCTTGTTTGGGCATTCGGTCTTCATATGCCCTGCTTCACCACAACCAAAGCATTTTATATTAACGGAAGAATTTTCTTTTACCTTTCCCTTACCTTTGAAAGGATGTCTTCCTTTTGCTTTCATCATCTTGGTGAACTTCTTTATAAAAAGACTCATCTCTTCTTCATCATTTTCGAGTCTTCTTCTTCTTCTTTCTTATTATTGCTTTTTGAAATCTCGGTCTTGAAAGCTAGGTTTTTCTTTTGATATTGATCCTCTTCCTCATTTAGTCTTCCAAGGTCAAGTTCATGCTCCCTAAGCTTTCCAAATAACGCCGCCATAGACATAATGGCAAGATTTTGTGACTCCGAGATGGCCGTCACCTTTGGTTGCCATTTCCTATCCGAGAGATTTCAAAATTTTAACATTTAATTCATCAACGTCAAAAATTTTACCTAGTCCGGTGAGATGGTTCACGATATGAGTGAAACGTTTTTGTACGTCAAATATCGTTTCGCTCGGTTGCATCCGGAACATTTCGTACTCTTGAATTAGAGAATTTTTACGTGCTCTTTTGACGTCGTCAGTTCCTTCGTGGGTTACTCTAAGCATTTCCCACATTTCCTGTGCACTTTTACAAATAGAAATTCTGTAGAACTCATCAAGGGTTAGAGCAGATGAAATAATGTTTCTAGCCCTAACATCAAATTGTACTTTTCGACTTTCGTCGGCAGTCCATCTATCAAAAGGTTTAAGAACGTCAACACCGTTCTCTGTAATTTTAGGAACAAATGGACCGTTTAAAATTGCGTCCCAAACACCTCTATCAACAGACTCTAAAAATATTTGCATACGTACTTTCCAAAAAGGATAATTTTGACCCGCAAAAAGTGGGGTCTCGTTGATAGACGCACCTTCGGCAAAAGTTTGATTTTGTCCGGCCATTTTCGAAAAGTTTGAATGACTATCAAAGCAAGCTCGATACCACTTGTTAGAATCGCGCAGCAGAATGTTCGCGTGGTCGGACAAAAACCAAGAGGGGGTGAATTGGTTACTTAATAAAAATTAGGTTTTCAAAATTTTCCCCAAATTTTACCGATTAAAAACTGCGTAAATGTAAATAGAGAAGAGTAGAGAAGATTACACAATAGGTTTATACTGGTTCGGATCAAAAGACCCTACGTCCAGTTGCTAATCACTCAAAAGAGGATTAACGCTGTCACTAAGAACAAAGTTGTTACAACACAAATTATAATGAAAAAGATAAAGTTAAAGATAAAACCTCTCTTGAAATCCACAAGAGATGATAAACAGCTTTCCCTGGAGACGGCACAGCACACAATCCACTAAGAACTCCACTTAGTGATTCTTATCGCTTCTAGCCTCACACCAAGTTTCCAAAAGCCCCGAAGAACAGCTTTCCCCGGAGACGGCACAGCACTCAATCCACTAAGAACTCCACTTAGTGATTCTTATCGCTTCTAGCCTCACACCGAGTTTCCAAAAGCCCCCTTTCCTTGCAACAAACAGTTCTCGGCACTCACAGAGCACTTAACTTTTGTATGGAAAGAGTTGTTCTTTAGTTGTTCATAGTTTCGAGTGCTAAAGCAGAGTTTAAGTAGGGAAATTAGGGTTTAGGAATTGAGGATTTCGAAACTAGGGTTCTTGGTAATTGGGTTTTCGAAAATAGGGTTAATTTGAAATTTAATTTGAAAAACAGATCGAAATAATCGATTATTTGGAGTAATAATCGATTAAAACAGAGCCAAATACTTCGAACCCAACCCTCTCTCGGAATAATCGATTATTTGGTGAAATAATCGATTATCTCGTATCGGACAGTACAAAACAATCGATTCTTTTGTCGTTTTAATCGATTAAAACGAGTGAGTTTGTATAGAAAGTGTTTTCTCACTGTTTTAATCGATTATTTACCTATATAATCGATTAAACCCGAGCCTGAATGATAAATTTGAGCTTTTTGAAGCTTCTAAGTTACGGACTATGTACCGGCTATCTTAGACTCTAAAAATACAGACTCAATCTTAAATAAATCAGAGTTATTACAATACAATTATCACCAATCTTCAATCTTCAATATTCTAAGTCTTTAGTTCTTGGATCATCATCAAAATCCATTCTTCATATTCATCAAGTGCAACATCAAGTCCTTGAATTGTCAACATTTCTTGCATCACTACCAAAACCTGGAAATAGGCAGTCAATTTTCTTCCACTGTGGAGAATCGGCCGGATGACGAAGCAATCCATCACGTTTTTGTGCAGTTGAATGCCATATCATATTCTTGGCATCTTCTCCATTGGCAAACAATCGCTTCAATCTTGGAATAATTGGAAGATACCATATAACTTTTGCAGGAGGTCTCTTTCTATCAATACATTCGCTATTATCATCCTTGTCTTTCAATTTGTAACGCGATACACCACATCTTGGACACTCATGTAGGCTTTCAAACTCTTTTCTGTATAATACACAATCATTAGGGCAAGCATGTATCTTTTTATACTGTAAACCCATTGGACAAAGTATTTTTTTGGCTTCATACATACGATCAGGCAAGGTGTTATCGCTTGGGAGCATATCTTTCAAAACTTCTAGTAACTCAGTGAAACTTTTATCACTCCAACCAAATTTGGCCTTCAAATTCACCAATCTCAATACAGCTGACAATCGCGTGAATGTTGTACATCCAGCATACGGAGGTATCTCTCGAATCTATCTTCAATTTATCATAGACAGCGACATGTGCTTGCGAGAAAATTCTCTTGACCTACATCACGAATCATGTCTTCTATTCGATCTTCCATTGTCATATCCTCCTCTTCCTCGGCTTGTGTTACTATTGGTGTATCAATCACTTCACCATGCCATGTCCATAGGATATAATTCTTCATTATCCCATCACATAAAAGATGTTCCCGTATTGTCTCTAGTGTGTGTACTCTCCCATTAACGTAGTTAACGCATGGACAATACAATTTTCCATTAACCTTGGTGCCATTGTGTTCGGCAAATCGCAAAAATTCTTCAACTCCATTCTCATACTCTTGTGAAATACGACTTGCATTTACCCAACTTCGATCCATTTTGGAATTGGAGTCTACAAATGAGAAACCCATAAAACGATTATTACTAATAATCGTTATCTCTAATGAAATCTATACCAAAGTAGATTAATTTGTAACGAAATTTCAACGTAATTTCGTCTATTTTTTGGTCAAAACCAAATTTGTATAAATTGAAATTATAGAGTTTTCATTGTTACTACCATTACTTATATAACTACATTGTTATATGTAGTTTTCGAATTCACACTTCATGATTAATTCCTAACAAAAATCCGACAGAGTTTCCTTTGTTTTTTGGCAACAATTTTAAATGACACAGTGAAACCCGACAATAAAAAGCCCCACGGGCATATTCAAGCAGTTCAAGTATAATTGTACACATCATCAATACATTGAAAAAAACTATAATATGACTAAGAATTGAATCAACAGTTAACGGCAAATGACTAACAATCTCTACCTATGAAATGTAGTAAGTAAAATTGTATGACTTTGACCAACAAATATAAGTGCAACAACATCGTACCTGTGGTTTAAGGCAGCGATGAAGGTTCGCACCACGTAGAAAGCAGAGCACGCTGCACCGGGGTGGAGGTGGAGGATGCAATGCGGCGTTAGGGTCGAGGCCGTGGTGAGCGGACAATGCAATGTGGGTGGAGGCTGCGGTGGGGGTGGAGGGTGGGCGACTAGCGTCGCGGTGGGCGACTAGCGTCGCGGTGGGGTGGAAGCTGCAGTGGGGTGGAGGTGTCTGCGGCGGGGTGTCACGCGGTGCGCGGTGGCGACGTGAGGGAGGGCGTCCGGAGAGTCCAAATGACGGTGGTAGGTGGTGGCCGCGATGCTGGAGAGTAAGGGGAGTGGGCGCGATGCTGGAGAGTAAGGGGAGATACAAAAATGCATATGGTAGCCTATTCAAATGGGAAAACGGGGTTTCGACGTCGGTTATACCCACACCCGACGTTGAAACTCGATTTATCTTCCAGTCATATGTTTTAATTGATTGAAACGAGATTTAATCGATTAAAATAGTTCTGATCGATCATAACTGGATTCTGATCGATCATCCTGACCCTTTAAGAGATTTTAATCGATTGAAATGTGTTTTTAATCGATTGAAAAACTTCTGATCGCTCATAATTAAAATCTGATCGATCACATTCGATTCTGATCGGTCATATTTGTATTCTGATCGGTCATAATGAGTTCAGAAGGGTTTTCAACGTCGGGTGAGGGCATAACCGACGTCGAAAGCCTACTTTTCCACGTCGTGCATGCTAAAACGACGTAGAATGTGTCAAAATTTGACTTTCGACGTCGGTTGTTGACCAACCGACGTTGAAAGCATGTTCAACGTCGGCTAAGATGTAACCGACGTTAAACAGCGACGTTGAAAGTATATTTTCTAGTAGTGGATACTCCAACTAATAAGTTACCAGAAATTTTCAATTATAATTTACAAAAAATTATATTTATATACAAATAAATATATATCTATATAAATATATAAATATAATATATTTATATATTTATATTTTATATATTTATATATTTTTATATTTATACATTTTTATATTTATATCTTTGTATATTTATATATTTATTATTTATATATATTTAGATATTTTTATATATATTTAGAAATTTTTATATATTTATATATATTTATATATTTATTTTTTAAAATTATTTAATTTAATAAATTATTATAAATTAATCTAATTATGATTAAATTAATTTATTAAATAGAAAAAGTATTTAATTTTTTAATTAGGTGAAAAATTAATTTATTAAAATATATTTAAAATTAAGTAATTATTATATAATTTTACCGATCGGATATATCCGTCAGCAAGTGATTGTTAATTTATCGATGGGTTTATCGATGGATATATCCGTCTGTAATTAATTATTAATTTACCGACGGATATATCCATTGGTAAGACCAAATTCTACAATTCGTTGGTAATTTCGTCAATAATAACTAATTTTCCGACGGCTACAAATCATCTGAAATAAGCGATTTTCTTGTAGTGAATGTTTCTCATTTGTATCTAAGTTGCAATCCAACAAAGTTTATTTTTGTTTTCATTTAATTTACAGTTATTTTATTGTTCAAGTTTCTAATTAAGCTTTGAATGTTGGTTCAAACATCTTCAAGGTTTACAAGGTTGGAGTGTTCTTCAATTATTTTGTTTCTTTTTCTCCAAACTTAGTATTATTTTAGAATTTTTCTACTATTTCAATTTGCTCGAAACACAACTTTTGATTTTGATTAGTCCCTAAGTTCCTATAAAGAGAGAAAGACTATCTCTAGAGGAGGATTGATATATGTCATTTTATTTTTTATTTTTTTATCTAAGAAAATTTTTTAAGTTAATTATTTTTTTCATAAATCATGCATTTAACATGTTTTTCATAAAAACATATCATAATTTAATTTTTCTTAATTTATTGCATTTGCATAGTTTTAATACAAAAAATAATATACATACATCCACAAGTGCATATTTCTTTTTCTTCTTTAGTAGGAGAAATAATTTGAGATGAAACAAATTGATGGAAAGAAATTCCAAGTAGATGTTGTCAAGCTTCACTTTTCTCAAAAGTCCAACTTTCACTACTAGAAAAATGGTTAATAGTGACTGAAATTAGTGACAAAAAATTTAGTCACTAATAGTAACTGAATTAGTGACTGGTTTCCATTTTTATATTTAGTGACTAATTTAGTGACTAAAATTTCAGTCATGAAAATCGGTCACTGATTCGGTCACTATTACAAAAATGGTTAATAGTGACCAAAAAATTCAATTACTAATAGTAACTGAATCAATGACTGATTTCTCTTTTATATATTTAGTGACTAAAATTTCAGTCACTAAATAAAGAATCTATAAATTGGTGACTATTTTTCAGTGACTGATTTCTCTTTTTATATTTATTGACTAAAACTTCAGTCACTAAACAAATAATCTATAACATGTTTTCATGAAAAACATATCATAATTTAATTTTTCTTAATTTATGGCATTTGCATAGTTTTAATACAAAAAATAATATGCATACATCCACAGTGCATATTTCTTTTTCTTGTTTAGTAGGAGAAATAATTTGAGATGAAACAAATTGATGGAAAGAAACTCCAAATGGATGTTGTCAAGCTTCACTTTTCTCAAAAGCCCAAATTTCACTACTAGAAAAATGGTTAATAGTGACCGAAATTAGTGACCAAAAAATTCAGTCAATGATAGTAACTAAATTAGTGACTGATTTCCATTTTTATATTTAGTGATTGATTTAGTGACTAAAATTTCAGTCATGGAAATTGGTCACTAATTCGATCACTATTACAAAAATGATTAATAGTTACCGAAAAATTCAGTTACTAATAGTAACTGAATCAATGACTGATTTCTCTTTTTATATTTAGTGACTAAAATTTCAATCACTAAATAAATAATCTATAAATTGGTGACTATTTTTCAGTGACTGATTTCTCTTTTTATATTTATTGACTAAAATTTCAGTCACTAAACAAATAATCTATAACATGTTTTCATGAAAAACATATCATAATTTAATTTTTCTTAATTTATTGCATTTGCATAGTTTTAATACAAAAAATAATATGCATACATCCACAGTGCATATTTCTTTTTCTTCTTTGCTAGGAGAAATAATTTGAGATGAAACAAATTGATGGAAAGAAATTCCAAATAGATGTTGTCAAGCTTCACTTTTCTCGAAAGCCCAAGTTTCACTACTAGAAAAATGGTTAATAGTGACCGAAATTAGTGACCAAAAAATTCAGTCACTGATAGTAACTGAATTAGTGACTGGTTTCCATTTTTATATTTAATGACTGATTTAGTGACTAAAATTTTAGTCATGGAAATAAGTGACTGATTCGGTCACTATTACAAAAATGGTTAATAGTGACCGAAAAATTCAGTTACTAACAGTAACTGAATCAGTGACTTATTTCCCTTTTTATATTTAGTGACTAAAATTTCAGTCACTTAATAAATAATCTATAAATTGGTGACTATTTTTCAGTGACTGATTTCTCTTTTTATATTCATTGACTAAAATTTCAGTCACTAAACAAATAATCTATAACATGTTTTCCTGAAAAACATATCATCATTTAATTTTTCTTATTGCATTTGCATAGTTTTAATACAAAAAATAATATACATACATCCGCAGATGCATATTTCTTTTTCTTTTTTAGTAGGAGAAATAATTTGAGATGAAACAAATTGATGGAAAGAAATTCCAAATGGATGTTGTCAAGCTTCACTTTTCTCAAAAGCCCAAGTTTCACTACTAGAAAAATGGTTAATAGTGACCAAAATTAGTAACAAAAAAATTCAGTCACTGATAGTAACTAAATTAGTGACTGGTTTCCATTTTTATATTTAGTGATTGATTTAGTGACTAAAATTTCAGTCATGGAAATTGGTCACTAATTCGATCACTATTACAAAAATGGTTAATAGTGATCGAAAAATTCAGTTACTAATAGTAACTGAATCAATGACTGATTTCTCTTTTTATATTTAGTGACTAAAATTTCAATTACAAATAAATAATCTATAAATTGGTGACTATTTTTCAGTGACTGATTTCTCTTTTTATATTTATTGACTAAAATTTCAGTCACTAAACAAATAATCTATAACATGTTTTTATGAAAAACATATCATAATTTAATTTTTCTTAATTTATTTCATTTGCATAGTTTTAATACAAAAAATAATATGCATACATCCACAATGCATATTTATTTTTCTTCTTTGGTAGGAGAAATAATTTGAGATGAAACAAATTGATGGAAAGAAATTCCAAATAGATGTTTTCAAGCTTCACTTTTCTCAAAAGCCCAAGTTTCACTATTAGAAAAATGGTTAATAGTGACCGAAATTAGTGACCAAAAAATTCGATCACCGATAGTAACCGAATTAGTGACTGGTTTCCATTTCTATATTTAGTGACCGATTTAGTGACTAAAATTTCAGTCATGGAAATAAGTCACTGATTCGGTCACTATTACAAAAATGGTTAATAGTGACCGAAAAATTCAGTTACTAACAGTAACTGAATCAATGACTGATTTCTCTTTTTATATTTATTGACTAAAATTTCAGTCACTAAACAAATAATCTATAACATGTTTTCCTGAAAAATATATCATCATTTAATTTTTCTTATTGCATTTGCATAGTTTTAATACAAAAAATAATATACATACATCTGCAAGTGCATATTTCTTTTTCCTTTTTTAGTAGGAGAAATAATTTGAGATGAAACAAATTGAGGGAAAGAAATTCCAAATGGATGTTGTCAAGCTTCACTTTTCTTAAAAGCCTAAGTTTCACTACTAGAAAAATGGTTTATAGTGACCAACATTAGTAACCAAAAAATTCAGTCACTGATAGTAACTAAATTAGTGACTGGTTTCCATTTTTATATTTAGTGACTAATTTAGTGACTAAAATTTCAGTCATGGAAATCGGTCACTGATTGGGTCACTATTATAAAAATGGTTAATAGTGACCGAAAAATTCAGTTACTAATAGTAGCTAAATCAGTGACTGATTTCTCTTTTTATATTTAATGACTAAAATTTCAGTCTCTAAATAAAGAATCTATAAATTGGTGACTATTTTTCAGTGACTGATTTCTCTTTTTATATTTATTGACTAAAATTTCAGTCTCTAAACAAATAATCTAAAACATGTTTTCATGAAAAACATATCATAATTTAATTTTTCTTAATTTATTGCATTTGCATAGTTTTAATACAAAAAATAATATACATACATCCAATGCATATTTCTTTTTCTTCTTTAGTAGGAGAAATAATTTGAGATGAAACAAATTGATGGAAAGAAACTCCAAATGGATGTTGTCAAGCTTCACTTTTCTCAAAAGCCCAAATTTCACTACTAGAAAAATGGTTAATAGTGACCGAAATTAGTGACCAAAAAATTCAGTCAATGATAGTAACTAAATTAGTGACTGATTTCCATTTTTATATTTAGTGACTAAAATTGCAGTCGTGAAAATCGGTCACTGAGTCGGTCACTATTACAAAAATGGTTAATAGTTACTGAAAAATTCAGTTACTAATAGTAACTGAATCAGTGACTGATTTCTCTTTTTATATTTAGTGACTAAAATTTCAGTCACTAAATAAATAATCTATAAATTGGTGACTATTTTTCAATGATTGATTTCTCTTTTGATATTTATTGACTAAAATTTCAGTCACTAAACAAATAATCTAAAACATGTTTTCATGAAAAACATATCATAATTTAATTTTTCTTAATTTATTGCATTTGCATAGTTTTAATACAAAAAATAATATGCATACATCCACAGTGCATATTTCTTTTTCTTCTTTAGTAGGAGAAATAATTTGAGATGAAACAAATTGATGGAAAGAAATTCCAAATGGATGTTGTCAAGCTTCACTTTTCTCAAAAGCCCAAGTTTCACTACTAGAAAAATGGTTAATAGTGACCGAAATTAGTGACCAAAAAATTCAGTCACTCATAGTAACTGATTTAGTGACTGATTTCCATTTTTATATTTAGTGACTGATTCAGTGATTAAAATTTCAATCACGGAAATCGGTCACTAATTGGTCATTATTACAAAAATGGTTAATAGTGACCGAAAAATTTATTTACTAATAATGAATCGAATTAGTGACTGATTTCTCTTTTTATATTTAGTGACTAAAATTTCAGTCACTAAACAAATAATCTGGTGACTATTTTTTATTTATATAAATATTTTTTAAAAATATTTTAATAATATATTAAATATAAATCTACTTAATAATTTAAAATAACCGATAAAATTTTTAATAACATTATAAAATTTTTAAAAAATAGTTTTCTAACTTATTAAATAATTTAGTAATATAAATATTTGATTTTATTTTTTAATTTAGTATGTGAATAAAAAAATTAAAATTGATTATTAAATTTGTCACCAAATCGGTTACTCGATTCGGTCAACGATTCGATCACTGATTCGATCATTCAAATAATCATATTAAATTAATTATTAATTTAGTCTTTTATATATATATATATATATATATATATTATATATATATATATATATATTACTTGTATGCTAATAAAAATGTATTTCAATGTATTTATAAAAAATTAAAATTATTTTAATTACTGAATTGATATTTTAAATTTATATTAATATCTTGAATAATTTAATAATTGAATAAATATTTTAAGTTTATATTAGTCATTTTTATATAAAAGTGTAAAGATTAAGTGAATTTATTTTAAAATTTAATTAAACATAAGAATATAATATAGTATTAACCATACAAAGATTTAGTTAAAAATTAATTTTAAGTTTTATTGTTTTTAGTGGAAGATATTCATGTCAATACTTAAATAAGAAAGAATTAGATGTTGCACATTTGCATGTGTTACTTAATTGTGAAGAAGTTCAACCATTAATCAAGTAAGCACCACAATTCATTTTGGCATGCATTTTCATGCATAAAACCACTAACACAATGTTATGTGTAAATGTTAGAATATTTGAACAATTTCTAGAAGCAGTGAATCCAAACATCACTCGAAGAGAAATTGAGGCTCAGATTGCTTCTGATTTTCCTAGATGGTTTCAAACATATGTAAGTTTTAAAAATATTTTCTAAATCAATCATAAGAATAATTTATGTTCTCACATTGACCTATTCTTTCATACTATGTTTATCATTCGTTTAGGTTCACGATAGGAACAATATGGTTCAAAGTCAATTTTTACACGACTTAGCATGGGGTCCATGAAAAAAGGTTTTTACATGGCCTATTTATTTTGTCAATGGTTTCAAGTTTCATACGAAAGAATGGAGCATTGGAAAGAAAACTGTCAATTGTGAAGTTTGTGTTAAAGGGGATGATATTGAAAATGAAGAAAACTATTATTATGGTATCATTAAAGAGATTATGCAACTTGAATACATAGGAGAGCCAACAAAACAATAAGTTGTATTCAATTACCGATGGTTTGATTCAAAAAGGAATCGTGGTGTACGAGTTCACAAGGAATATGGTATAGTGGAGGTTCATCATCGTAGAAGGTATTTGAATTATGATCCTTTCATACTTGCATCAAATGCAATTCAAGTATATTATATGCCTTATCTTGAAAAGGTTAAGAAAAAGGTAGATTGGTGGGTTGTAATTAAAACCAAACCAAGAAGTATGGTTGATGATCAATATACACTAGAGGTTGCCTATCAACATGGTCTTTCTAATACTCAACTTGTGTCAAATGATGATGACGTACTTGGTCAATTAAGAGAGGATGAATGTGAACATGAAGAGCTAGTAGAGAATGAATTACTTGATGGAAATGAACATAATGAATATAATGTGGAAGATGCAAAAATTAATGAAAAAAAGTATGATGAGGAAAGTGAATTTGATGATGATTACAACTCTGATGATGATGATCAGAATGTTGATGAGTCATATAATTTTGATGAAGAAAGTGATGTTAATGTCGATGATGATGATTATAATGATAATGATGACGATGATGAATGATTTTTATATTTTCATTTTGATGAATATTTAATAATTATAAGTACAGTTAATAATGTTTCCATCAAATTATTGTTTTTTTGTTTCAAACATTTCATACAATATGTTATTATTTAATTCATTACTATTACTTATTAAATATATGCAATTTGCTTACACATTTTTGTTCTTTTTTGTTACATGTGTAGATGTCAGACAAAAGAAAAACCAAGCTTATTTTAAAAAGTCGTTTCATGAAGCATCAATTCAATCAATTACCAGGAAATAAAATGGTTTGACCAGAAGTTGCACATCCATTAGTTGGAACTATTGCAGAACATGTTAGTTCTACCCCTTCAGTACAAAATAAGTCTATTAAAGTCCCTTCTGTTGGACCACACATTGGTCGTACTCCACCACTTGGAGGAAGTTCTAAATCTCTTCCATTAACTTCTCCACCAAGGACCACAATCACCACATGAGACACCTTCCCCACAAAGTCTTCAAGCATCTAACCCTCAAACTTAAGGCACATTTGTTTCTCATGATGATCACAATGTATCAGATGTTCAGAGCACTTGTGAGAAACCCATTTTAACACTTGATGGATATGAGTAAATCACTTAAATTTTAACACTATTATAATTTGTTCATATTCTATGTACAACTTGTACTTTATCACTTTATTTTTGTTGTAGATTTTTGCCTTCATACTTTGCAGCTACTGCCATTGGTGATATTTTCAAAAGCCATTACACTGATGCATGGCCATCATAGAAAAGGGTACCTCAAGATATTCGAGACATGTTGTTTAGTGAGTTCATGGTATGTATTTATATTAGTTCTTAACTTTAAAATAAGTTCCAAATATTGAATGTCTTATAACATTTACTTGTTTTGTTTGGGTATAGAGAAAATATACTGTTTTTCCACCTGATCATAGGTTGGCTAGAAGGAACTTTGAAATGCGAGATGCCAACATATTGAAAAGTTCACTAAACAAGGCACACATGATAATGAAGAAGCCAAATTGGCTTGCAGAAGATGTATGAGATATCTTATGCCAACATTGGGGATCAAAACAATTCAAAGTAAAAAGTTTGATTGCAAAAGCAAATCGAGCTTCTGATTGTGATGAACTTGGAATTTCACTCCATACTGGTGGCTCCATTAGCACTTCTCAACATAGAGAACATTTGGTAAAGTTTGCTTTATACTCCTTTATGCATGTATTGGTCCTATATGTTGTACTTTTGAACCCATAATGTATATGTGAATTATGGAACCCTGGACTACATTTAGGTGTGGAAAGAATGTACATTAGTTAGTTCAAATTTGATTGCATGGTGTTATTTATGATGGAAGAGAAAAATAGTTATTACATTACCTATTGTCATGACTGTTGACAATTCAAGGACTTGATGTTGCACTTGATGAATATGAAGAATGGATTTTGATGATGATCCAAGAACTAAAGACTTAGAATATTGAAGATTGAAGATTGGTGATAATTGTATTGTAATAACTCTGTTTTATTTAAGATTGAGTTTGTATTTTTAGAGTCTAAGATAGCCGGTACATAGTCTGTAACTTAGAAGCTTCAAAAAGCTCAAAATTATCATTCAGGCTCGGCTTTAATCGATTATATAGGTAAATAATCGATTAAAACAGTGAGAAAACACTTTCTATACAAACTCACCGTTTTAATCGATTAAAACAGACAAAATAATCGATTGTTTTGTACTGTTCCGTACAGATAATCGATTATTTCACCAAATAATCGATTATTCCGTAGAGGTTTGGGTTCCGACGTATTTGGCTTCTATTTTAATCGATTATTACTCCAAATAATCGATTATTTCAGTCTGCTTTCGATTTTAAACTTCAAACAAACCCTATTTTCGAAAACCCAATTACCAAGAACCCTAGTTTCGAAATCCCCAATTCCTAAAACCTAATTTCCCTACTTAAACTCTGCTTTGGCACTCGGAAAAATAAGAACAACTCTTTCCATACAAAAGTTAAGTGCCGTGAGTGCCGTAGAACTGTTTGTTGCAAGGAAAGGGGGCTTTTGGAACCTGGTGTGAGGCTAGAAGCGATAAGAATCACTAAGTGGAGTTCTTAGTGGATTGTGTGTTGTGCCGTCTCTAGGGAAAGTCGTTCTTCATCTCTTGTGGATTTCAAGAGAGGTGTTTTCGTATCTTTATCTTTTCATTTGTAATCTGTTTGTAACAATTTGTTCTTAGTGACGGCGTTAATCCTCTTTTGAGTGATTAGCAACTCGGACGTAGGGTCTTTTGATCCGAACCAGTATAAACCTACTATGTAATCTTCTCTACTCTTCTCTATTTACATTTACGCAGCTTTTAATCGGTAAAATTTGGGGAAAATTTTGAAAACCTAATTTTTATTAAAAATCCAATTCACCCCCCTCTTGGTTTTTGTCCGACCACGCGAACATTCCGCTGCGCGATTCTAACAAGTGGTATCGAGCTTGCTTTGATAGTCATTCAAACTTTTCGAAAATGGCCGGACAAAATCAAACTTTTGCCGAAGGTGCGTCTATCAACAGACCCCCACTTTTTGCGGGTCAAAATTATCCTTTTTGGAAAGTACGTATGCAAATATTTTTAGAGTCTCGTTGATAGAGGCGTTTGGGACGCAATTTTAAACGGTCCATTTGTTCCTAAAATTACGTAGAACGGTGTTGACGTTCTTAAACCTATTTCTAGATGGACTGCGGACGAAAGTTGAAAAGCACAATTTGATGTTAGGGCTAGAAACATTATTTCATCTCGCTCTAACCCTTGATGAGTTTTATAGAATTTCAGCTTGTAAAAGTGCACAGGAAATGTGGGAAATGCTAAGGGTGACCCACGAAGGAACCGACGACGTCAAAAGAGCGCGTAAAAATTCTCTAATTCAAGAGTACGAAATGTTCCGGATGCAACCAGGCGAAACGATATTTGACGTACAGAAATGTTTCACTCATATCGTGAACCATCTCACCGGACTAGGTAAAATTTTTGACGTTGATGAATTAAATGTTAAAATTTTGAAATCTCTCGGATAGGAAATGGCAACCAAAGGTGACGGCCATCTCGGAGTCACAAAATCTTGCCACTATGTCTATGGCGGCGTTGTTTGGAAAGCTTAGGGAGCATGAACTTGACCTTGGAAGACTAAATGAGGAAGAGGATCAATATCAAAAGAAAAACCTAGCTTTCAAGACCGAGATTTCAAAAAGCAAAAATAAGAAAGAAGAAGAAGAAGACTCCGAAATTGATGAAGAAGAGATGAGTCTTTTTATAAAGAAGTTCACCAAGATGATGAAAGCAAAAGGAAGACATCCTTTCAAAGGTAAGGAAAAGGTAAAAGAAAATTCTTCCGTTAATATAAAATGCTTTGGTTGTGGTGAAGCAGGGCATATGAAGATCGAATGCCCAAACAAGAAAAATGATGAACACAAGGGCAAAAAGCAATTCAAGAAGAAAGCATATATTGCTTGGGATGACAGTGATTCAAATTCAGAATCAAGCGACTCAGAAATTGAAGCAAACATTTGCTTGATGGCAAATAACAACATTTCTTCGGATTTTGAGGTTAGTAATTCTGATTCATCCTCTAGTGAAGAAAATGACCATGATGAATTGCAAAATGCTTATAATGAGTTATTTACTGCATTTATGGAAATGAAAAAAGAATATAAAGTTGTAAAGAAAAATCTAAGAAAATCCAAAAAGAAAAATGAGTCCTTAAAATTGAAAATTGCATGTTTAGAAGAAAAGGAGTTAGCTAATACGAAAATTGTATGCTTAGATGAGAATAAGGACTTAGCTTGTGCAAATTGTAAAGAGCATGAATATGACATAGATATTCTTAACCATTTGCTTGACAAAACCGAAAAAGAAATTGATGATCTTAAGAAGCATGAAATGGTAATTGCTCAAAATAATGTAAATCAAAGAGTTCCTTTGAAAAAGAGTAAATCTAAAAAGAAAAGAATATGGGTAGAAAAAGGAACTAGAGCATGTCATGTAAATAATGCATCTTATTCCATAGCTACATCAAAAACATGTTTTTATTGCATGAAACAAGGTCACATTTCAAATAAGTGTAAAATCAAACATTTTGGTGTTCCTAAAGGAAAATATGTTTGGGTTCCTATAGTTAAATGAACTATTTGTATATTGTATTTATTCAAAGAAAATGGATCATTTAGTATGTTTTAAATGGAATGCTTAGGTAACAACATTTTATCTTTTCTATTGTATGAAGGTTCTTCACTTAAAGATTTTTTTTTTTTTGCGAAAAGCCTCTAAAATTGTTTTAAACAACCTAAAACAAAGTATTTTTACAAAAGCCTTCTTAAAACATGGTTTTAACTGATGCAGTTTTGAAAGAACCAAATAAAATCAATTAGAATGGTCAAAGAAGTGTTTTTACAGCATTTTAATCGATACAACATGTTTTTAATCGATTAAAACCATTTAGAACTCATTATGATCGATCAGATTTTTATTATGAGCGGTCAGAATCCTTTAAATCGATTAAAAACACGTTTCAATCGATTAAAATTACTTAAAGGGTCAGGATGATCGATCATAATCAAATTATGACCGATTAGAAGCAAATATGATCGATCAGATTTTAATTATGAGCGGTCAGAAATTTTTTCAATCGATTAAAACACGTTTCAATCGATTAAAATCACTTAAAGGGTCGGGATGATCGATCAGATTTTTATTATGACCTAGTCGAATCAGCTTATGATCGATCGAATTTAGTTATGACCGGTCAGAACTCTTTTAATCGATTAAAAACTCATTTCAATCGATTAAAACAACTTAAAAAAATTTTCTGCACTGCGTTTCAATCGATTAAAAGACGTTTTAACAGATTAAAACTGCACTTTTAACAGATTAAAAGAATCTTTTAACAGATTAATTAAACCAGCAGTTTTGAAAATCCTCTATAAAAATAGTTTAGCTTGAACTTTTTAAACACACATTGAATATAAGTTTTCACACATCCTTTAGCAATCAATCAAGCAACTGCGAGTGCAAACACTTTGGAGATCAAGGATGTGATACTTGTTGATATATTATTGGATCAACTCGATAGTTTGTTATGTGTAGAATTTGCTAAGATTATGCAGGGAGAGTTTGAAATGTCTATGATGGGAGAATTAACATTCTTCCTTGGACTTCAAATCAAGCAACTTAAAGATGGCACTTTCATCTCTCAAACTAAATACTGCAAAGAGATTCTCAAAAAATTTGGTATGGACACCTCAAAGGAAGCTAACACACCCATGGGAACATCATGCTATTTAGACAAGGATGAATCAGGTTTGGAAGTTAATCAAACTATGTATAGAGGTATGATAGGATCACTATTATACTTAACTGCTAGTAGACCTGATATTATGCATTCTGTCTGTGTGTGTGCTAGATTTCAGGCTTGTCCTAAAGAATCTCATTTAATTGCAGTAAAACATATTTTAAAATACTTAAAAGGAACTACTGGGTTTGGCTTGTGGTATCCGTCTGATGCCTGTATTAGTTTATTAGGATATTCTGATGCTGATTATGGTGGATGTAAAATTGATAGGAAAAACACTAGTGGGACATGTCATTTGTTAGGTTCATCCTTAATATCATGGCATTCTAAGAAACAGGCATGTGTTGCTTTATCTACTACTGAAGCTGAATTTATTGCAACTGATAGTTGTTGTGCTCAAATTCTGTGGATGAAACAACAATTAGAGGATTATAGCATATATTTAAATGACATTCCATTAATGTGTGATAATACGAGTGCAATCAACTTAACTAAAAATCCAGTAATGCACTCTAGGACTAAACATATTGAGATTAGACATCACTTTTTAAGAGATAATATCAGCAAAGGAAACTGTAAGATAGAGTATGTGGACACTAAACGTCAATTAGCAGATATATTTACTAAGCCTCTACCCAAGGATAGATTCTATGATCTTAGAAGAGACTTAGGGATACTAGAAATAGCTTAAATTCTGCTTAATTTGACTGTTTTTGGATGATTGTTATGATTAAATTCGTGATACAGGATATTCATAGGTTATAATGTGTAAAAACCTTAAAAACTTGATATAGCCTCCGGAATAATCGATTACCTGGAAGTGATAATCGATTATTGTCCATCAAAACGTCCAAAACAGGGTATTCTCCTCTGGAATAATCGATTATCTCGTGAAATAATCGATTAAATGCCTCGATAATCGATTATTTATCGGAAATAATCGATTAAAGCTGTCTGATATTGAAATAATCGATTATCTTGAAATATAATCGATTAAATACGACTCAGCTTTTGCCTCTTAGCCATTGCCAACGGATATTTTGCCATGAAATCTTTTCTATATGACCGTTGGAAGTGTTTTCTCTATAAATAGAGACATCTAGGTCAATTATACTCACTTCTAACTCTTGTAATCAAGTTTTCTTGAAATCTATACTCTCTTTGCTTCATTATTCCCTCACTTGTCTCCAAAATCTCTTCAAGTTTATCTACTCTCTCAAATGGCCTCATCCTCTCGCCCTAAGATTCCTACAAGAAGAAGATCTGCACCTTCCTCTCATTCCCGTCCTAATTCGTAGAAGGATGGATCTCTCGATGCGGATAGCCAACAAGAGTTTCTAACCTATTGGAAAGAAAAAGCTATTATTTCTCCCAAATTTCTTATAGGTGAGCAATTCATTCGTAGGGGTTTCAATTTTCCTAATCTTCTTGAAATCCAAGGAGTTCTCCCGTTTATCCAAATGCAAGGTACATACTATCCCGACTTAGTTAGGGTATTCTATTCTAGATTCAAGTTTAGGGATCAAATTGCTACATCCCGTGTCAAAGGAGTAACCATAATTCTAGATGATGATATTTGGGAAAATGTTGCTCACTTCCCAATTAGAGAAGATGCTATTAACGTTTATGGTGAGCTAGATGATTTTGACAGGTTCCTTGCTTATAGATCTTTTCGCGGAATCCCTCCATGGAAGTTGGACGTATTCTTCATGCTGGACCCTTGAAGAAGGAAGAACGTATGATTCTTCATTTGCTTGTCTGGATTTTATGTCCCCGGCCACAAATCATGCCCAATGCTCTTCTATTGATCTTCGCATTATTCATGCCATCATGAATAATGAACCTTTAGATTGGGGTGTTCTTGTCACAATGACCATGCTTAAGGCCAAACGTCATCCAACATTCAAGATTCCATATGCTCTTCTTGTATCCCGAATTCTTGAATATAAAGGAGTCAATGTCGAAGGTGAACAAGTTGTCCGAACTACTAACTTGAACCGCATGCCTGGACAACACTTTGATTCATCTACAAATGGTGCGGGTCAATGACATCTATGTTCATAAAGATGACGTCCAAAATCAAGGTGATGCAATTGAAGACTCGGATGAAGATATGCCTCCAAGAGCTGAGTTTCCCTCTACCCAAATCCAAAGTATAGGAACATCCTCTTCTCATCAAGAATCAAGACAATCCATGGAAGATATGCTTTCCGACATGAATCAAAGAATGCAATCATTCTTCAATCTTTTCGGTGTACGGCATGATGAAATTATTCGCCGTATATCCGATGTAGATGATAGAGTAGGTAGATTAGAAAATAGATTTGATACTCACTTTAATGATGAGGATAGTGAAGAATTTTAGATTTTATTTTGTTCTTGTATTGTTATGAATGAATGATTATGAAATAAAATTTGATGTTTCTTTCATGCTATGATTGAGGGGGAGCTTTCTCTAACTTATGCTTATTTTGAGGGGGAGCTCTTATGATTGATGTTGCAGAGTACTTTTTGATTATAATCAAAATAGGGGAGAAAAATTTAAAGCCTATGATTCAATTTTAAATTTTATCTCGGTATGTTTAATGTGTTTGTTAGTATGACAGATAAAACAGGTTATTACAAAGGGCTTTAAAAGAAAATTTTGATCATCATCAAAAAGGGGGAGATTGTTGACAATTCAAGGACTTGATGTTGCACTTGATGAATATGAAGAATGGATTTTGATGATGATCCAAGAACTAAAGACTTAGAATATTGAAGATTGAAGATTGGTGATAATTGTATTGTAATAACTCGTTTTATTTAAGATTGAGTCTCGTATTTTTAGAGTCTAAGATAGCCGGTACATAGTCTCGTAACTTAGAAGCTTCAAAAAGCTCAAAATTATCATTCAGAGCTCGGCTTTAATCGATTATATAGGTAAATAATCGATTAAAACAAGTGAGAAAACACTTTCTATACAAACTCACTGTTTTAATCGATTAAAACAACGAAATAATCGATTGTTTTGTACTCGTTCAGTACGGATAATCGATTATTTCACCAAATAATCGATTATTCCGGAGAGGTTTGGGTTCTGACGTATTTGGCTCTGTTTTAATCGATTATTACTCCAAATAATCGATTATTTCAGTCTGTTTCTGATTTTAAACTTCAAACAAACCCTATTTTTGAAAACCCAATTACCAAGAACCCTAGTTTCAAAATCCCCAATTCCTAAAACCTAATTTCCCTACTTAAACTCTGCTTTGGCACTCAGAAAAATAAGAACAACTCTTTCCATACAAAAGTTAAGTGTTGTGAGTGCCAGAGAACTGTTTGTTGCAAGGAAAGGGGGCTTTTGGAACCTGGTGTGAGGCTAGAAGCGATAAGAATCACTAAGTGGAGTTCTTAGTGGATTGTGTGCTGTGCCGTCTCTAGGGAAAGCTGTTCTTCATCTCTTGTGGATTTCAAGAGAGGTGTTTTCGTATCTTTATCTTTTCATTTGTAATCTGTTTGTAACAATTTGTTCTTAGTGACAGCGTTAATCCTCTTTTGAGTGATTAGCAACTGGACGTAGGGTCTTTTGATCCGAACCAGTATAAACCTACTGTGTAATCTTCTCTACTCTTCTCTATTTACATTTACGCAGTTTTTAATCGGTAAAATTTGGGGAAAATTTTGAAAACCTAATTTTTATTAAAAATCCAATTCACCCCCCCCCCCTCTTAGTTTTTGTCCGACCACGCGAACATTCCGCTGCGCGATTCTAACAATGACTTGACAAACTTCTTTTCTTTTATGGTGGATATTGCACTTCTAAGTTTGTGTTTTTAACCATATTTTAGATAAAGTTGAATGGAAAACCTCCTACCCCCATCAGAGTTGTTTTGCAAAACACATAAACGAAAGGATAACACATGGGTGGATCAAAGATCAGCACATGTGGATGTAAGTTCCTTGTTTTTCTTCTTATGTTAATTTCTTAAACAATTGTATCCTTTTTTATGTTTTTATCCAATTCACTACTATTCTATTTTAATGTTTATAGGTAGAGAGAGTTTAGTCGTGCATGGGAAGAAGCCTCCCAATCAAGATCTATTGTAGGAGGCTCTCCGCCTGATGAATTACAGGTTTGGTGTAAAGTTGCTGGAATAAACAAAGGCAAAGTATATGGGCTTGGATCTGAGTCAAGCAAAGAAATTGGGAAAAATCTTTGTCACGACTCTACTTCATCATCTATCCAGCTTATGAGAGAGGAGATTGAACAATTAAAACACAAGTTACATGAAGTTGAGACTGAAAGGGATGATCTCCGTGAAAGAATGTTAATTAATGAGAGACAAATTTAGAAAAAATGATAAAATGTTGCTCCTCTTGATGGAGAAGATGGATGTTCAACCTCCTGAATTGTGAACTAATTATATTTTGTATATTATATTTGTTTTGTTAGTTTCTGACATTTCCATAATTATGACTCTTATTTTAGTTTATTCTACTTATTTTTAGATTGAATTTTCAATATGTAAGAAATTATTTAATTCATGAATGATGAATTTATTTAGAACAAAATTTGTGGTATTATTTTCATGGTTATCTTAGGTAGTAAAATTTTCATATATCTAATACAATAATATATAATGTATTTCATATTCCTTAATAAGGTTTATCATTATTTTAAAAATAATATAAAAAATAAGATAAAATTAGTAACTGATTTTATCATATATATTTGGTCATAAAATCGAGCCACTGATTCGGTCACTAATTTGGTCACTAAATCGATCATGAATCGAGTCACTCGATTCGGTCACTAATTCGATCATCGATTCGATCCATCGATTCGAGCCATCGAATAGGTCATCGAATCGATCACTGAATCGGTCACTGATTTGGTCACTGAATCGGTCATTGAAAGTGTCACTGAATTGGTCACTGATTCGGTCACTGATTCGGTCACTAAATCGGTCACTAAAATCAGTGACCAAGGAAATAGTGACCGATTCCAGTTAGTCACTATTTCAATCACTATTTTAGTTAGTGACCGATTTTTCGGTCACTATTTAGTGTTTTTCTTGTAGTGTTTGCTTGTGTAGCCTACTTGAAGAATGTTACGAATGAAAATTTTAAATTAAGCAAATTAACAGGTGCAAGAATCAAATTTAGCTGAATTAAAGACTAGTAGGAATAAATAATGAAATACAATTTAGTGTTGGATCACTTAAAATAGGGAAGAAACATATTATTTTCTTGAAATCAGTCCTAGAAATTTCTCTTCATAACAATCCGATTTTATAATTTTTTATTTAAAAAGATTTGATTTTATTATAATTAATTTTAGATTTAATTTCTCTTTTTCAATATCCTATAAATAGAGGTCTTATGACAACAACAAGATCATAATCTTCTAGCCTTGGGGTGAGAACTATTGTTTAGTCTCGTCCCAGTTTTCCTTGCTTGTTCTCAATTTTTAGTTTAGTTTTTAGTTAGGTCAAGCCATCTACTCTACTCTTGCACTTTCGATCTGTTCTCTTTTATTTAATTTGTAATTTCTATTGAATTTTCCAGTTTATATTATTCTATTTACTTTATTTATTCAGTGTTCATTTTAATTTATGTTATTTAATTGTTTACAATTTTTATTCTAGTATTTTATTTTCAAGCTAACCAAGTATAAAGTGAACACAAGTAGCAAGTACAATCCTTACTCCAACACCTATAACCCTGGTTGGAAAGACACTCCAAATCTCAGATATGGACCACAACAAGCTCAACAATCTCAATAATAATTGAGAGGCCCCTTTTAACAACAAGGATATCAGGCACCAAGAAACCAATACTCACAACCACCACACAGATATGTGCCTCCTCCTTTGAGGAGAAATCAAGCTGCATCTGCATCGGCACAACAACAATTGTAGACCTATTGACAGTGTCTCAGTCCATCATGCCTAAAAGATGTGAAGACCCAAGACATTTCATCGTCCCTTGCAATATTGGAGAGCTAACCATAGGTAATGCTTTTCTGGATTTGGGAGCTTCGATTAGTGTGATGCTAACAACCATATACAAGATGCTACATGTGGGAAAGCTAAAGGTAATCAATGTAGTGATCCAACTAGCAAATAAAAGCACAACTCAACGTTTAGGAGTGTGTTTCCAACTGATTGATGAAGTGGATCTTGTTGCCTAGATCTCATAAAAGAATATGAAATGAAAATAATATAGTGTTAGGGTCGACCTAGGTCGAGTCCTCGAGTAGAATTGCTTAGTTTTGTATAAATCTTGATTTTCAATGTCAAATGTTAGAAAATAGGGGGATTTTATGATTTTTAATATAGAAAAGTAAATTGAAAACAGTAAAGTAATAAACTAATTAAAAACAATAAACTATTATACTAAAAACATTAAATAAAAGCATGCAAATGAAAACAATAAACCTAAATTATGAGAACAATTAAAGAAAGCATTTAAAGAAAGTAATAAACGGAAAGCATAATAGTAAAACATTCAATTAAATCTACTTCTACAAATCTGTAAAGTGTTCAAGAAACATTGTAAACTAAAATTTAGAACTAAAAACAAAATCAAAATGACAATTAAAATGAAATTGAGTTAAAACCAATGAAGAATATAGAAGAGAAATTACGTTAATTCTCCAATCATAAACTTGCTTATATCATTATCATTGATTTCTAGAATTTTCCTTGCAGTCATAAAAACAAATCAACAACAGTTTCAAACAGTTACAATCCAATTGAAATTCATGATGACAACTCAATTTCTATATCAAGCGATCACTTAAACCTAGAAATTAAATCATGCTCGTAAAAGAGACATTCAATCAAATAACCTCAATTACATTGACTATAATGGATTATAATTGGTTAGAATTATTAAGAACCAAATCCAAACAATATAAAACAAGTTTTAATCAATGAATCAACAACAAAAATGAATTAGAACATAATGAACAATTGGAAAACAAAAAACAACATAAACGCAGTAAAGAAATGAAAGGTGAAGTAGAAGATGAATCAAAAAGTAAAATGAATGAGTAAAGAGAAGATGAAACAAATATGATCAAGAATAACTTGAATTTATAAACTTTATAGCATTACTCGTACAAGAAGCTCCATGAACAATGAAAGTTAAGCATCACTAAAAAAACTAGAGAACTTGAGAACTGAACTAGAGTATTGTGAGAATTAACTTGTGATTCAAAACTTATGTTTTTCGGCCTTCAAAAGGTTATTTATACAACAACAAAGGTATACAAATAGCACAAGGCCCATTAAAGGCCCAAAATTATATAATTGTTTGGATTTACACTCGCTTAGCGGATTCCTTGATTTTAAAAAGGAGCTCTCTAGATTGATTTCGCTAAGCAGATTAAAAAGTGCTCAACGAATTCCATAAAATTTGTTTTTATAATTTCTTTAATTTATCATTCTTGCAAAAGTAAACAAATAATTAGCTAAAATGTACAATTTAAACAATAAATTATGTTAAGATATATTTATTTCATTTTTACAAAAATCATATTAACTATTAATAATTAATTAAGAAAATACATTAATTATATATAAAATGTACTACTAAAATTATTGATAAAATGTGTTCATCAAATAACTCCACACTTAAACTTTTGCATTTTCAAGCAAAATAAAGTTTACAAAATGAAAATGAGGATAAGGATGAAATACATTTTATCAATAATTCAATTATAAAGACTTCACAATCATAGTGTTAAATACAAGTATTCTATCAATCTATTTCAAATATATAACAAGTGATCAAGTGGTCATCATTACATAATTAATATTAGAAATCCTCACATGGATAAATTTTATTGCACTCAATCACTCAAAGTGTTTAGGGTAAGTGTTTCTCTAAATTTACATCTTAAAAACAAGATTAACCATAGGCTTAACAAAGTTCTAATTAAATAAACCAGAAACATATGCAAATTAAAGATCAGAAGGTCTTTTAAATGAGGTCAAGATCAAGGTATGGTATAAACAAATGGAAAGCAAAGCTTAAACATGAACTTAAGAATTAAAGAGAAGAACTATATTGGAATAAATATTTCACATTTCCCTTTCTCTCTTTTTTTTTTTCACTCCCTGAGCGGATTTTTGTGCGCTAAGCGGATATATTATTCTTAGATTTTTCATTTTTCTAATAATTCAAAATTCATGAATGGCTAATCAAATTTTTGTGTGCTGAGTGAATTTTCATACATTTTGCATAATTTATTTTGCATCCTTATAGTTATTTAAAATCATTCCCAATATAATTCCAAAACTTTTCAAAAATTCAAAGTTCAGGAGGTAAATATGGTTTTTCACTTTCCTTAGCTTGTAATGTGGTTTAATTAAATAAATAAATGGGAATATAAGGCTCAAAGTAGCTCACAAAGGTTAATAATTATAAGGTTGGTTTCATTTGGCTCAAGGTTAATTAAGAAAGAAATTGCCTAAATTTTCTCAATAACTACATATGATCAACGTAAAAATAAAATAAATTTAAGGAGTAGAAGGTAATAAATGAATAATGTCCAAAGAATGTGAAGGAATAAGAATTTCATGAAAATGCTTTAACCAATGACAATTAACTTAAAAAGATTTACCTGTTGATTCTGTCATAATATCAACTACTCCACATGGAAAATTAAAAAAAGAATTATTTTCACTATAAAAAAAACATCTTCTAATAATCTTATCATTGCAAAACTTCCATAAATAAGGATCATCCCAAATAAAATACTTAGAATAATGCTTTAACTTATCTCTTTGAGCTTTTAAAAAATGTGGAGGAAAAATAGAAACATCAATATAATTAATAATATCTGCATACCATGGTCTATAAAATTCAATTAATACCATAAAGTTGCTCATCGGGAAATGAATCACATATAACATGATCATCTAAATTATTCTCAATCCTACTTAATGTTCTACAACAACATTTTGAGAACCATTTTTATCTCTAATAATTAAATCAAATTCTTGTAACAAAAGAATCCATCTAATTAATCTAGATTTAGAATTATTCTTGTTTAACAAATAATTAAGTACAACACGATCAGTATAAACAATAACCTTAGAACCTAACAAATAAGATCTAAATTTATCTAATTCAAATACAATAGTTAAAAGGTCTTTTTTCAGTAGTATTATAATTTATTTGAGCAAAATCTAAAGTTTTTTAAGCATAATAAATCACATACAGAACTTTATCAACCCTTTGTCCTAAAATTGCTCTTAAAGCATAATTAGACGCATCACACATAATTTCAAAAGAAAGATTCCGATTAGGAGGTTTAATTTTAGGTGTAATGGTTAATGCTTTTTTCAAATAATCAAATGAACTCTTACACATATCATCAAAATTAAATAAGACATCTTTATACAATAATGAAGTTAAGGGAAGGACAATTTTACTAAAATCTTTAATAAATCTTCTATAAAATTCTGCATGTCCAAGAAAAGATCTCACCTCCTTAACAGAAGATAGATAAGATAAATTAGAAATAACATTTAATTTAACATGATCAACTTGAATTCCATTCTTAGAAATAATATGTCCTAATACAATACCTTTCTCAACCATAAAATGAAATTTTTCATAATTCAAAACTAAATTATTTTTAACACATTTCTTCAACACTTTATTTAAATTATCAAGACAACCATCAAAAGAATAAAGAATTCCCCTAAACAAAAAAATCAACCATAAAAACTTCAATATATTGCTCTAACAAATCAGAAAGTATATTAAGCATACATCTTTGGAAAGTACTAAGAGCATTACATAAACCGAAAGACATTCTTCTATAAGCAAAAGTACCAAAAGGGCAAGTAAAAGTGGTCTTAAATTGATCTTCAGGTGCAATATATATTTGAAAATATCCAGAAAAACCATCAAGAAAACAAAAATGAGATTTACATGCTAACCTTTCAAGCATTTGGTCAATAAAATGAAAAGGAAAATGATGTTTTTTAGTAGCTAAATGAAGTCTCCTATAATTAACACATACTCTCTAATTATTTTGTACTCTTTGTGGAATTAAATCACCTTTTTCATTTTTAATAACAGTTAAGCCTGACTTTATAGAAACAACATGTACAAGACTAATCCATTCACAATAAGAAATAGGATAAATTATACTTGCTTGCAATAATTTAGTCACCTTTCTTTAAATTACATCCAAAATTTGTTAATTCACCTTTCTTTAGTGTTGTCTTACAGGTTTAACATTCGGGATGCACTGAAAAACCCTAAAAATTTCATCCATATTAAGACCAGAAGTTATGACATTTTTTGCAGTCATGCTGAATTTTCTTCTTTTCATCATCACTTAATGCAGACCATTCTTTATCAGTAACTAGTGGAACAATTTCAATCACATTCCACATGTTTCTATCAATTCATTCAATAAATATTTTCATTCTAATCTTCCGAATTTGATAATTTGTATCCCAAAACTGTTAGAATCGCGCAACGGAATGTTCGCGTTTAGGGACAAAAACCCAGAGGGGGTGGGTGGGTGAATTGGTTTCTTATAAAAAATTAGGGTTTTAAATTTTTTTCCCAAATCTTACTGATTAAAATGCTTGTAATGTAAAAAGATAAGGGAAAGAAGATTACACAGTTGATTTATACTGGTTCGAATCAAAAGACCCTACATCTAGTTGTTAATCACTCTAAAAGAGGATTAACGTTGTCACTATAATCACAAGTTACAACAGAATACAAATTGAAAAAGATAAGGATCAGAAAACACCTCTCTTGAGTCACACAAGAGATGAACACCTCCTTTGAATCCACAAAGGATGAATAACAACTTTTCCTAGAGACAACACAACACACAATCCACCAAGAACCTCACTCAGTGATTCTTATCGCTTCTAGCCCACACTAGGTTTTCAAAAGCCTTTTTTTCTTCCATACAGAAAGTCATCTAGCAATCACAACTCTTAAAATTTGTATGAAAAAGGATTGTTATTTTGCAGAGAGCCTTAGAGAACCTTAAGTAGAGAGAATAGGGTATGGGACATAATGATTTTCTAAACTTCAAGTATTGGAACAAGAGATTTCGTAAATTGGTCCAAATTTGAAATTCAAAACTCAGAACAGACGTAGATAATCGATTATCTTAAGTGATAATCGATTATTACAGAGTCATTTTCGCAGAGGAGTAAAACTGGACCAGGACAATCGATTATCTGGCTTGATAATCGATTATTCCAGAACTTTCAAACTGGGATAATCAATTATTAACCCAGATAATCGATTATTCTAGTAAGGTTTTCAGAAAATATGTTTCAAAGCATGATAATTGATTATCCTAAGTGATAATCGATTATTACAGAGTTGTTTTGATAAAAATGAACTTTCAGAAGATGGAGCATGTGCTGGCTATCTTGGACTTTAATTTTATAGACTCAAAAAGACAAAATAGAGTTATTACAAGTAAATACAAATGATTATAAGTCTTCAAGTCTTTAAGTCCTTTGTTCTTGAATCATCATCAAAATCTTCTAGCATCATATTATTGTATATTCAACAATCTCCCCCTTTTTTATGATGATCAAAATTTGCTTTAAAACCCTTTGTAATAATATGTTTTTACTGTCACAACTAATAAAACTATTAAACATACTAGGCAACATTAATATTATTAAACATATCAGACTTTAAATATTTCTCACCCTATTTTGATTATAATTAAAAGAAATGAAAGTTCCCCCTCAACATGTGCATAACAAAATAAACAACTCCCCCTTAATTAATGCAAACATAGAATTTTATTCAATAATTCAATAAAGTGCAAAATAACAGAACAAATAAGAAATGTTGAATAAATTTAAAATTCTTCACTCTCATCACTACTAAATTGGGCGTCAAATCTATCTTCTAAGTTACACACACGATCATCTACATCTGAGATTCGTCTTATGATTTCTTGATGTTGTTCTTAAGAAGAGAAGAATTCTTGCATTCTCTGATTCATATCGAACAACATGTCTTCCATGGAAGGACGAGATGTAGAGTGAGCAGCAGAAGACGTTCCAACATCATGAGCATTATCAGCAGGCATATCAGCAGCAGGCATGTCCTCATCATCAGAATCTTGAGCAACGTCAGTCATGTGAGGAGCATCATCTTTATGAACATAAACTCTGTTTACATTCACCATTTGCAACTGAGTAAGCGTGTTGTCAAGCATTCTGTTCGAATTTAATGTCCAGGCCCATTGTTCCCCTTCAACATTTACACCTTTGTATTCAAGAATCCTGGAGATAAGAAGAGCGTAAGGAATCTTGAAGGTCGGGTGACGCTTCACCTTTAGCATTGTCAAGGTGATAAGGCTGGGCCAATCAATTGGCTCGTTGTTCATGATAGCATGGATGATGCGAAGGTTAGTAGAAGAACATTGTGCATGGTTGGTCGCTCGGGCACATAGAATCCATATAAGAAGATGCAGTAACATGCGTTCTTCTTTCTTCAAAGGACCGGCCAAAAGTTGTCTGCCAATTTCCATGGTAGGATTGCGAAGAAAGGAACAATATGCCAGAATGCGATTAAAATCCTCTAAATCAGCAAGGACATTTACAACATCATCTCTTATAGGAAAATGAGCAACATTTTTCCAAATATCATCATCAAGGATGATGGTTACACCCTTGACTCTGGAAGTAGCAATATGATCTCGATATTTGAAACATGAATAGAAAACCTGAACTAAATCCGGATGGTATCTACCTTGCATCTCGATAAAAGGAAGAACACCTTGTTACTCAAGAAGATTAGGAAATTGGAATCCCCTATTTATGAATTTCTCTCCAATAAGAAATTTAGGAGTAATAATACCCCTTTCTTTCTAGAAATTCAGAATTTATTGTCTTCCCTCTTCGTCAGAAATCCACCCTTCAAGAGAATTTGGGCGAGGATGAGAAGCAGGAGCGGATCTTCTCCTTGTTGGAATATTTCTTCGGGAAGATGAAGCCATTTAGAATGAAATGAGAGAAAAGTGAAAGATAAGGAGTTTTGAAGAGAAGCAAAGCTTTGAGGAAGACAACAACACAAAAATAAGATGTAGAATCTATGCAAAAACTCTTGAAGAGAAGTTTGGAAGTGTTTTGATTTGATTTTGAGCCCTCCTATATATAGAAAATGATCCCAATGGTCATAAACAACTAGTTTGACAAGAATTAAAGTAAAAAGTGTCATTACAAACGACTAGATTATCTCCAACGTCGCAGGATAATCGATTATCACTTGAGATAATCGATTATTCTAGAGAGCAATTACTGATTTGGGTCAATGAAGTAGAGATAATCGATTATTACCCCAAACAATCAACTATTACAGAAAGATTTTTCATGAACCACTAATTTAAGCCTCAATAATCGATTATTATTCAAGATAATCGATTATTCCAGAGAGATTGACAAATTTAACGTGTATTAGACACAGAATAATCGATTATTACCCTATATAATCGATTATTCTAGTAGAGAATGCAAAGATTTTTCAGTTAAGCAGAGTTTAGACTCTTTCTAATATTCCTAAGTCTCTTCTAAGATCATAGAATCTATCCTTGGGAAGAGGTTTGGTAAATATGTCTGCTAACTGATGTTTTGTGTCTATATACTCAATCTTACAATTTCTTTTGGAAATGTGATCTCTTAGAAAGTGATGCCTAATCTCAATGTGTTTGGTTCTAGAATGCATGATAGGATTCTTTGTGAGATTAATTGCACTTGTATTATCACACATTAAAGGAATATCATTTAGAAAAATACTATAATCTTGTAGTTGTTACTTCATCCATAGAATTTGAGCACAACAATTGTCAGCTGCAATATATTCAGCCTCAGTTGTGGATAAAACAACACAGACTTGTTTCTTAGAATGCCAAGATACTAAGGATTGTAGACTCCAAATCTTGCCCGGCCTCAGAATAAAGAGCAGAAAACATCTGTTCGAGGATGGGAAAGGCTTTAAAGGTCCCTAGGATTGACCAATGGGCTCCATACTAGAATAGGAAGACTTTTTGTACACGAAAAATAAAAATTTCACCCAAAGGGTCGAGACCGCCATCTCATTTGGCGAGACTGCCGTCTCACCGCTGGCTAAGGGCGAGACCGCCGTCTCGCCATTTACCAAAGGTGAGACCGCCGTCTCACCACTTGCCAAACGCGAGACGACCGTCTCGTTTGGCGAGACAGTGGTCCCAAAAGTCGAGACGGCGGTCCCGACCTGACAAGTGAAAATTTCTATAAAAGGGGGAGACCTTATCCTCTTTTTCAACACCTTCTACAACTTCTTCAATTGCATACTCCTGAAAATACTCTTCTAGAACCCCTCTGAAGCATTTCCAGAGTCTTAGAGTTCTTAGAAAGAATTCTAAAGTGCTTCGAGAGAAGAGTGAGTTGTGTTGTAGAGCGTGGGGTTTGCCAAAAAACGCCCTTTTCAATAATATTTTATAAAAAGCTTGCTTCGAAGGTTCTTTCATATCCCTTATTCTATTTTATCGCTTTTATTAGATATTATCTCTGTGCATTAGCTATTAAGGGCCATGTAGTCAATAATTTAAATTTTGCAATGAATAAATAAGGGTAAAAGCGTAGTTTTAATGTTCTTATTTCTTTATAAAAACAATCCATCATAGGGAACCCGAAAGGGGCGTCGTGGGGAAGCTAATACCTTCCCCACATGTAACTAACTCCCTTACCTAACTCTGGTTGTAATGACCAAAGTTGATTTTTCTTAAAAATCATTGTCTTCTTTTTCCTTTTCCAATGTTTTTGGTAAAAATATTGGTGGCGACTCCTCGAACCTTTTCGAAAACCTCGCCTTTAGGTCCAGCCTGGTTATCGGACAACCTAAAGGTGTTGAACGACTTCTTTAAAAAATGTGAGTTAACAAAACCATGGCATTGCTCCGACCGCCTATTTTGATGGCGGCTACAGATGGCGACTCCACTGGAAAAGCTAGAGAGTTGATCCCATTTAGTGATGGACTAGTGTAGACCCCAAATCTTGCCCGGCCTCCAAATAAAGAGTAGAAGACCTCCTATTCGAAGATGGATGAAGCCTAAAAAGCCACTAGGAGAGACTATTAGGCCCCATAATAGGATAGGAAGGATTTTTCTGTACAAAAAATAAGTTTTCTCGCCTTTTTGGGACGAGACCACCGTCTCAAAATCGAGACCGCCGTCTCGCCTCATGCAAATGGCGAGATCGCCGTCTCGTTTAGCGAGACGACAGTCTCGCCACTCGCGAATGGCGAGACGGCGGTCTCGTTTGGCGAGACGGTGGTCTCGACCCGGTCAGACGAGAACGGCGTTCTCGCCCTGTCAGGCGCGAAAACCTATAAATAGGGGCTCCCTCCCCTCATTTCCAGACACCACACAACATTCTCTCCTCCTTCTCTCTAGGATTTCTCTCTCTAGAATCCCTTCGATGCATTTCCGGAGCTTCTGAGTGTCTTTAGAGTGAGTTTTTGAGCGTTCCGAGAGGTTTTCCGGCGCTGTAGAGTGAAGGGCTGCCAAAACGCACCCAATTTATTGAGAAATTAAATAGAAAGCTTGCTTCGAAGGTTTCTACTTTCTCCCTCACCTTTTTACCGCTTTATTTAAATTACGCAATAGATAGGGCCATGTAGTCGTAATATTTTAAATCCGCAAATAAAAGGGTAAAAGCGTATTTTCTGGTTTATTTATCAATAAAATAGCTGGCCTGTCATAGGGAACCCGAAAGGGGCGTCGTAAAGGAACTAACACTTCCTTTACATTTAACTAACTCCCTTACCCAACTCTGGTTCTAACGACCAAAGTTGGTTTTTCGAAAACCAACGCCTTTTAATCCCTTTTTCTGATGTTTCCGGTAAAAACATCGGTGGCGACTCCACAGAACCCTTCAAAATTTAGTCCTTGGGTTAACCCGATTATCGGACAACCCAAGGACGACCTTTCGAAAACCTCGCCCCTAGGTTAGCCCGGTTATCGGACAACCTAAAGGCGTTGTAATCACCCATAAAAAACGTGAAAATCAAGAGAGTCGAAACCATCGCGTCGCTCCGACCGCCCCTCGTTTTTGGTGGCGGCGACAGATGGCGACTCCACTGAGGAAGCCTCGAGAGTTAATCCCATTTAATGATGGGCCGGCTTAAAAATAAATAAACCAAGAAAATAACGCTTTTGCCCTTAACTTGTATTATAACATGTTTTACGGTTTGGCTTTAATAACTGTTGCTTGTTTATACTTACGCAATTGTGTGAAATACAAACTGTACACAAACCCTTGCACACTACAGTTCCCTCTATACCCGGGGGCAAGTGAGAAATCCATAGGGAGTGGGTGGTAGGTACGGTTCGCTGTAGTGAGGGCCTTGAGCCCACCAGTGTGATCGGAAACCACCACTCAAGGTGATAACCTTCCTCTTTTGGCAACAAGACTGACTATGGCCTTAGTGCTAAACATGGTCGGAAGGATGGAGAGTGGGGACCCTATAATGGGGGCACCTTGGGGGCCTTAGCCTGGTGAGAACAATTAGAACCTACCCTTGCCAATGCACTTTTCTGCAGGAAAACCCTACCTCGTGATTAAAATGACTTCTCGCCTGTTCGTGGATGATCGAATTGTGTGTGCATACGTTTGCTGCATTTGTCTGTTGCATAGCATAAACAAAACAACAGGAAAAAAAAACATTTTTGTAAGAAACACGCTTATCTCGGATAGTCTGCCTTTTAGCTAGCCTGGTTTCAGGTTCTTTGTAAGCTAAGTAGCCACGCAGTTCCGACAGAAGAGATAAGAGATGCTAACTATTCTTTCGCATAAAGCCACATTTTATCTCAGACAGTCTGCCTTTTAGCTAGCCTGGTTTCAGGTTCTTTGTAAGCTAAGTAGCCACGCAGTCCGACAGAAGAGATAAAAGGCTATAAAAAAATCCAAAATAAATAAAATAATAATAACAAAATCAAAACGTTTATAAAAATAATGTTGACAAAGTCGTATCATTCATATTGCATCATAAGTGGAAAAACCAAGAGAGAAAATGAATGCATAAGGAAAGTATGCATACGCATCATTTTAATAAACCCCTAAAAAATGGGTCTTAGAGGCGTTTTTTGGGAAAATTACTGGGGGGGATTTGTAACCTGATTCCTCACCTTTTTCTCTTCATTTTGATATGTTGTGCGTCCAAATCGGACATCTCAGTCAAAAGTTATGCCACTTTGAACATCTACCGCCCTTTTGAACTGGTGCATGCATAAATACATTCATTCTAGGGAGCACTAGATATCCCTAAGACAATGGCGAAAGAGGCCCCGAACACATTTGTGACCTTCACGACAAGGAAGGGACAAGTGTACTAAGGTGTGATGGTGATTGCCATTTGTCAAATCTGTGATGGGGAAGGAACCATTACACCGAGGTGGGTAGGATACCCCACAAAGCATAAGCTTTAAGGAGGAAACCTAAGCCATTGTCTTAGGGAATATCCATCTCATAAATCATTCCTTTTAAACAATAAAAATCTTTTTACATTCTAGAAAGCGGCTGGTATTCTTCATGCCCTCATCCGCATACAAAAAAATACAAAATCCCAAACACTATCATACATCATGTTAGAAAATAAAACATGATAATGTTTAGGAAAAAAAACACCTACATACATGCATCCACCAAACTTCATAACATAATAGACAGTCGAAGAAGTGGACATTCCTCAATACCATGAAAAGAGGATTAGGGCATTCGCATGCCATGCACGGGAAGTCAAAAAGAAAATAAATAAAAATATTTACCCGCCTATGGGTTCATTTAGGCTTCTCCGCTTTAAAAAAAAAAAAAAGTACTTCGAAACATTGCATTGAGGAATGTACACTGTCTAGATAAAATAAATAAAATTGTTTGTCTCTTCAACCGTCTATTGCATTCATGAATTGCATTCATTCTCACTTTAATAATAATAAGATAATAAAAAGAAAGGATTAGTCGATGTGCTTTCCACGAATCGGAATAAGATGAAGAGTAAACATTTTGTTATCAAGTTTTCTCCAACGGTTGATTCGCCTAAGGAGGATAATAAGCCTCAACCGTTGGTCATCTGAGTAAATAAGGGAGAGGGGGCAATGATGCCACTACATTTGTTCACGCCTCGGATAAGGCCGCATCATGGAGATACGCATAAACATCTACCATCAATGAAGATATCTCCAGCATAGCCAACATTCGGGGGCAAAATTAGAAGTGAAAGAATCTACACCCCCAGGAGCTATAAGACAATGCTCCCAAGAATAAAGGAAAAATAAAAAGACCGAAGGAAACATAATCCAAAGAGGAAATTGAAGAGACTTTGGATTCACGATGTTGAGGCAGTTCTCTCAATACTCCGCCAAAGAGACAAACTCAGGGTAGGCGGCAAGCTGGTCATGCTTCGAGCTAAAAACGACTTTCGGATCAGCAAGTCATTTGCCCTACCTTGGATGGATGCGACTGAAAAGGACCATTATCTTTTGCCAATATGAAAAGACTTCCCCAACAATATGAAGGTGACCCACATGATGAGAAAATATGGATGCCGCCCAAACCAAGGGCTCATTAGAAACTCTCAAGGAATAAGGGAGCCACCAGATTTTAAAGACAATCCTTTGAAGCTTTACCCTACAAAGGATCAAGCTACATGGAGAAAAGGGAAGTCTCCCCTCTGCAGCTCGAATCAGATTTTCCCAAACAAAGGGGTTCAGGCGGCAAAAGCGACTTTATTCATTAGGTGTTCTCCTTTTGATTCTTAGGGTTTGTAAATCCAATGACTATTAAAGATTACTCCTCGGGGCAAACCCGACCCCCGAGCATTGTAGGGCACATATTTCCCTATTAATTACAAAGAATGTCATTCTTACTATCTGCTTCTCTTCTTGCTATTCATGTCTAAACCTCATTAATAACCATGTTTAAGCAAACGTTTACAAAAGTGCGTCAAAGTAATTAAAATGCGCCATTGACCAAAATAAAAGTCAAATCCATCACCATTGATTGACTAGAAACACAAAATAAAGTTTTACCTCGTCATAGATAAATTCGTGTTTCGCCAACGTTGTACAAAAAGAAAACAAAAATCAAAAGAAGCCCATAAAAGCCAAAGGCCAAAAAGAGAGGGCAAGATACCCGGTAGGAAACCCACCAAAGGGGGCTACGCAAAAGTTAGGGTAAACCCGCTAGGAAACCTGAACAAACATAAAGGGTAGCCTAGGCAAAAGTTAGGGTTACAAAATAAAGTCCGCTAGGTTTCCCAAAGCAAGAAAAAAGAAACCTAGACGAAAGTTAGGACAAAACAAAACACAACATCCTAAGCTGAAAACCCAGAGGGCAGACTAGGGAAGTCAATCAGTCATAACAAGCGTCATAGAATAAGACGCCACTCCATAAACAAAACATTTGTCTAAACTAGCCTAATCACTCTAACCAACCTTGGCTAGCCGTGCTTACAAAAACCATTTTTGTCAAAATAAAACAATTCTAAAACACAAGCCTTTGAATTAAATATCCTCTTCTTTCTCTTCTCTTGACCCTTACTACTACAACATTCTAGTAATTAGTAAGGAAATGTGGAGATAGTAGTCAATAGGAGGATTGACATCCCCAAGGAAAGGGAGGGGCGCACTGACATGGCAAGTCGCTCTACAATAAACACAATCATTCTTCGGTCACGACAAAGTCAAGACGGCGAAATCGGTACAGCCTATTCTGTCGACAGAGCACATAACGTGAGAAGCTCATCAGAAGTAAAAGCACATTGGTTAATCCTTTTGAAAAATTAATTGAAATAGTATTATAGGATGCATATCGCAAACATTGCATGCATATGATAGGCTCCTATCTCTCAAAAAAGAAGAGAAAGAAAAAATGACAATAAAAAGAATAATGCCTGCTAGGAGATTCTTAGGCAAAAGTTAGGGTAGCCCGCTAGATCGAAAACCCGTAAAGGGCGGTCTAGGCAAAAGTTAGGGCATTCATAAAAAAGGAAAAAGCCCGCTAAGATATCCTAGGAAAAAATTAAGGCAGCCCGCTAGATCGAAAACCCCAAAAGGGCGGTCTAGGCAAAAGATAGGGCTAAACCAAAAAATGAATAAAAGAGAAGGGCCCTTCATCATAATCATAAAAAAGTCCAGCAGGAGAATGCCAGTCACTTTTCTAGATGCATCAATAAAAAAGAATAGATTGCATTTAGGGCATCCACACACAAGTAGTCTCACAAAACGACTTTGTCAATGTTAAAAATGAAAGAAATAAAAATTACTTCAGACAAATAACAAAAAACGAAAAGCATTCATGCATATAAGGAGACTAGCTCCATGATTGTGATTGAAAACAGGATCACTGAGACTGAGTCTCCAAATAATGTCCTCAAGAAAACGGAGCAAGTCGTCAATCAAGCAACTCAGCGGAGTAAGAGCTTCTGAAAATTAAGAGCTCCAGCTACCATCCTTCTACCCAGAAAAGAAGGCACAAGAAAGTAATAAGTCTCCAAACATTGCTCTCCCTTAAGAAAGAAGAGCGAGTTGTCATAAGAAGCTTCCAGAAGCCAAAGCTCCAGTCATCATTTTTTTTACCCAATAAAGGAGGGCACAATCATCAAGACATCATAAAGGAAAAGCCGATGGAAAGGCCTAGTCATCCCCAAGAGGATCCCTGCCCACTCTGAAGGCAACACAAAAAAAATTACCCCACGGCTCAGCATTACCACCACATGAGTCATCGAGCACACTCACCCAAAGTCTCCTTCACACTCCCCAATGGAAAATAAAGGCTTCAAGAGCCCATCATCATCAACAGTCAAAAGAGTCCAATCTCCATACCACCCAAGGGCTCAACAAAAAGGAAAAAAAGAAGAAGAAGAAAACTCTTGCAGAGGATGTCCAAAAGAAGAGGCAACAACAGAGAAAGCCGAATAAAAATCCTCATCCTCCAGTCTACAAAAAAGTCTACAAAAAAGAATCATAAATTCCCATCCCCTAGTGGAATAAGAGCTTCACAAGTATAGCTCGCATCAACATCAATCAAGGAGCCAAGACTCCATTCCTAGAAAAGAAAAATCAGATCCCCAGGAAGTCAACTAATTCCCTGGTGGATCACTAAAGAATTAAAGCGTCATCCCTAGTGAACCTCCCCCAAAAAAAGAAGGGAAAAGCCAACGTAATAAAAAGAGACTAAAAAGTAAAAAGGCTTACGCATTATCCCGAAAAAGCCAAATTTCAAATCGCGATAAAAAAGAGGTAAATCGTGGAAAAAGGCGAAATCAAATAAAAATCCTTGCTCCCTAAGTAGGTCTACACAGAAAAAGGAAAAACCAACAAAAAAGAAATAAAAAATCCCAATGAAACAAGAGTGTCGGCAAAGCCATCTCATACCAACAACATCCAACAAGGAGTTAAAACTCCATTCCCTCAAAGGGGAAATCAAAATTAGATCCCCGGGAAGGCAACCAATTCCCCGGTGGGTCAATCAAAAAGAGAGATCATCCCCAGTGAGCCTACTGCAAAGGCAAAACTTCATATTCATCCTCAGAATGTCATTTGCCTATGCATAGGCAAGACTTGGCAAGCAAGAGCCAGCATCCCCATAAGGGAATATCAGCCTAGTCAGAGGCAAAACAAATGCAGCCAAAAGTCTTCACTTCCGATGAAGCATCTGCCTACTCAAAGGCATTACCAGAAACTCAATAGAGTATCTGCCTGCTCAGAGGCACCATAAAAATCAACAAATTTTTCAATGGATATCCGCCTACTTAAGAGGCCTCACCAAGATCAACAAATCCCCAGAGGATTCCTGCCTACCCAAGAGGCACTCATCAAAAATTCCCGACAACCAGCAAAGTCGGATGACCACTACCAAAAGATAAAAATCAAAGAATCCCCAGCAACCAACAAACTGGATGAACACCAACAGAATCCCTGGCACAGACCGGATGACAATTACCAGAAAAGACAAACCAAAACAAAGTAGTACATCTCAATGCCCGGCGCATGAGCTACCCGAGCAGTAAGCCGCCACTACCACCAGTCCTACGCAGTGGACTGTACCAACCTGATAGGGGCTTCATACCTATCAACCAGCACACAAGGAGTGTCTGATCAGCGCATGAGCCACCCGAGCAGTAAGCCGCCACTACCACCAGTCCTACGCAGCGGACTGTACCAGCCTGATAGGGGGTTTATACCTATCAACCTGCGCACACGTTGCGCCTGATATGCGCTCGAGCCGGATCAGTAAGTCGCACTACCACCCTGATGGGGGGTTCATACCCATCCAGTCCCGCACAACGGACTGCAACTACCACCCTATGGGGGGTTCATGGGGGGTTCATACCCATCCGGTCCCACACAACGGACCGCAATTACCAGCCTGATGGGGGGTTCATACCCATCCAGTCCCACACAACGGGCTACAACTACTAGCCTAATGGGGGGTTCATACCCATCAACCGAAGGATCGACTACCGTTAGAAGGAGTATCCTGAGGTTTTACCACGTGTTAACCAAAGGGATCGGCTACGTCAGAAGTAGTATCCTGGAAGTGCACGAGCACCAATTTTTCCCCAGAAGATCAACCGCTGCAAGACGGAACATTCAAAGGGTAACCGGGCAAGAGGGTCAACTCCTTTACCTTCCTGTCAATCTGTCTGGCGCAACAGGCCAACAACCGACTAGTCAGGTAAAGGGGGGGCAGCTGTAGACCCCAAATCTTGCCCGCCCTCCAAATAAAGAGTAGAAGACCTCCTATTCGAAGATGGATGAAGCCTAAAAAGCCACTAGGAGAGACTATTAGGCCCCATAATAGGATAGGAGGGATTTTTCTGTACAAAAAATAAGTTTTCTCGCCTTTTTGGGACGAGACCGCCGTCTCGCCTCAGGCAAATGGTGAGACGGCGGTCTTGCCACTTTGGCATGGTGAGACGGCGGTCTCGTTTGGCGAGACGACGGTCTCGACCCTGTCAGACGAGAACGGCGTTCTCGCCCTGTCAGGCGCGAAAACCTATAAATAGGGGCTCCCTCCCCTCATTTCCAGACACCACACAGCATTCTCTCCTCCTTCTCTCTAGGATTTCTCTCTCTAGAATCCCTTCGACGCATTTCCGGAGCTTCTGAGTGTCTTTAGAGTGAGTTTTTGAGCGTTTCGAGAGGTTTTCCAGCGCTGTAGAGTGAAGGGCTGCCAAAATGCACCCAATTTATTGAGAAATTAAATAGAAAGCTTGCTTCGAAGGTTTCTACTTTCTCCCTCACCTTTTTACCGCTTTATTTAAATTACGCAATAGATAGGGCCATGTAGTCGTAATATTTTAAATCCGCAAATAAAAGGGTAAAAGCGTATTTTCCGGTTTATTTATCAATAAAATAGCTGGCCTGTCATAGGAAACCCGAAAGGGGCGTCGTAAAGGAACTAACACTTCCTTTACACGTAACTAACTCCCTTACCCAACTCTGGTTCTAACGACCAAAGTTGGGTTTTCAAAAACCAACGCCTTTTAATCCCTTTTTCCGATGTTTCTGGTAAAAACATTGGTGGCGACTCCATAGAACCCTTCATAATTTAGTCCTTGGGTTAGCCCGGTTATCAGACAACCCAAGGACGACCTTTTTAAAACCTTGCCCCTAGGTTAGCCCGGTTATCGGACAACCTAAAGGCATTATAATCACCCATAAAAAACGTGAAAATCAAGAGGGTCGAAACCATCGCGTCGCTCCGACCGCCCCTCATTTTTGGTGGCGACGACAACTAGTTTGAGAAATAAAAACTTGAAATTATCCTTTTACCCTTCCTTGCTTTATAATATGATTTATTATTTGGCTTTAATAACTGTTGTATGTTTATTTTATGTAATTGTTTGAAATAACAATTGTACACAAACCCTTGCACACACCAGTTCTCCCTATACCCGGGGGCAAGTGGGATAACCTTAGGGAGTGGGTGACATTGTACGATTTGTCATAGTGAGAGCCATGAGCCCATCGGTATGGTTGGAAATCACCACTCAAGGTGATAACCTTCCTCTTTTGGCCTAAAGCCTGAAAAGGTTGTAGTGCCATGCATGGTCTGAAGGCTGGGAGAGTGGGGACCCTATAATGGGGGCACCTTAGAGGCCTGGCCTTGGTGAGGATATTTAGAACTACCTTGAATACGCACTCTTCTGCAGGATACCCCTACCTTGTGAGAAAAATGTCGTCCTACTGTTTGTGGATGAGTGAATTATTTGTGCATTTGTTTGTTGCATTTGTTTGTTGCATAGCATAATCATACAACAGAAAAATAAAAGAAAAATCTCAAAAATATTTTTACAATAAACACCCTTATCTCGGACAGTCTGCCTTTTAGCTAGCCTGGTTTCATGTTCTTTGTAAGCTAAGTAGCCACGCAGTCCGACAGAAGAGATAAGGGATGCTAAAACCATTCTTTTGTAATAAACCACTTTTATCTCGGACAGTCTGCCTTTTAGCTAGCCTGGTTTCAGATTCTTTGTAAGTTAAGTAGCCACGCAGTCCGACAGAAGAAATAAAAGGTTATAAAAATCTAATAAATCAAGTAATAAAAAATGGGACCCTTTTCATAAGCATGAAACTCATGAACGTCCATATAGGTAGTTTCTTTTGAAAAAAATACAAAAAACCCAAACACTATCATGCATCATGTAGAAAATAAAACATGATAATGTTTAGGAAAAACAAACACTTACATGCATGCCCGCATTAACATCATATTCATAGCATGCATTTTTGTTTCTAGAAAAATGGAGGGGTCCAGTAGACAGTTGAAGAAAGTGGACATTCCCCGATATCATGTAGAGAAGATAGAACGGTTGTGTGCATTGATGCCACCTAAGGTCCACTCCAACTTCAAAAAATCCTATGGACGGATTCTCGATCTATTGAAGATCTGTGTCAACCCCATCTTCATTAGGGTTTTGATCCATTTTTGGAACTCCAGTCTGCACTGCTTTGAATTTCCGCAATTTGATTTGGTACCAACTTTGGAGGAATATGAAATAATGTTGCGATGGCCCAAATCAGCCGGGGTCCATATTCATCACAAAGCATATATTCCTACAGCCAAAGTCGCTGCCATCATCCAATTGCCACTTCATCAGGCTGCCCTCATAGTAAAAGGGAATATCCAGGGTTGAAAAGTTGCAATGTTAGAAGACCATCTATCCTCTTTGGCTGATAAGGCAGATTGGTTTGCTCTTAACAAAACCCTGGCTCTGATCGTGTTTGGGACCATACTTTTTCCCTTTCACCTCAATACAGTAGATCAAGCCGTTATGGATGCCTTTTTCGCCTGGGACGTGCACTCGAAGAGTCCCTTGCCTACACTTCTTGCCGACACCTTGCTTTCGGTTGAGTTTTGTCACAAAAAGCAAGAAAGAACACTCAGATGCTGCTCTTCGCTGCTATTCGTGTGGGGTATCACACACTTCTATGCATCTAGCCACATGGGGATGTTCCTCGATCCTTTGAAAAGCTTTTCGAAAATCCCTCTCCATTGACGTCTAACCATGGAGTTGAAAGTCAAGTTGGAACAATGGAATGTCAACTGCTTATCCTAGGTATGTCCTTAGTTCCGACCCGACCCTATCCTCATCAGATGTGGAGATTATCCAAGCGTACCATTAGTAGGTCTCAGAGGTTGCATAACTTACTCTCCAAAAGTGGTTATGAGAGAACTCATGAGAACACAAACCACGCTATCATGGGAAGAGCTCAGAGGACTATGTTTCTTCCGAGACCCATGCAATGTTGCTTGCCGTACGGAGAGCATGGGTGAAACCAATTTTTATGGGAGATAGAGAGCTAGGCAAAGCTCGAGTAGCTGTTTCCAATGATTATGAGGAATGGAGGAGAAGTAGAGGGATGTCACAACAATCCACCCCACCTACTACACCATCAGCCAATGGAGAGCTCCAAACTCAAGTCGATGCCTTGACCCAAAGGATAGAAATCATGGGAGCCCAGATAAGGGCCCTTGAGGAGAAAGAACAAGAATCTATCCTTACCATAGACGGTTTACAAAGGCAGTGCAAGAAGAAAGATCAAGAGATAGAGCGCCTCAAGGACCAATGTGCTGACTCTAGTGAGAAGGTTATCCGAGTATCCAAAGTTGCCAGAATAAACTCAGATAATCAACTCCAAGAGATAACTGCCAAATCAGTACACCTTGAGGCAGAAAGTGCAAAGCAGACACAAACGTTCAAGGGGATGCTACAAGATCTCGCAAGGACTCGGTCTGAAATACGTCAAGGAAGGGAGACCACCCAGAGACTTAACAGAAGCCTTACTGAGCTACACTGCAAAGAAAGAGATGGTCTAACTCAGTACAACCAGGTTCTGCAAGAAAGAGACCGAGCCATTGAGAGGCTTGAAAATTTTCAAGCCTTGGTCGTCCATCAAGAGGCAAAAATAAAAGAGGCTCAAAAGTATAGTGAAGATATGAGCTAGGCGGTCCGCTAGCAGTCCGAAGCACTTACTCATCGTGTACAGGAAGCCGAAGAGGAATTGCATAGAAATCAAAACCCGCCTGTGGGTTTTGTTAGGCTTTTCCGTTTCTGTCAAAAAGTGCTTCGTAACATGGTATAGGGGAATGTACACCTTCTCTAATAAATAAAATACCTTTTGTTTATTCAAACAACTGTCTACTTGCATTCATTTCATTCATAAGTTGCATACTTGCACATCCCTCCTTCACTTTTAATAAATAAGATAATAAAAAGGAAGGACTAACTGATACGTCTTCCACAATCAGAAAGATGGAGATAAAATTGTTCATAATCAAGCTCTCCCCAACGGTCGATCCACCCCGAGAGGACAATAAGCCTCGATCGTTGGTCATCAAAGTCGATAAGGAAGAGGGGGCAAGGACGCCTTTGTGATTATTTGTGTCTCGTCATTTCCCCTATAATTCAAATAAAGTTGTACCGTGGAGATACGGGGAATCTTCACCCATCAAGGAGAATATCTCCAATATAGCCGGCATTGGGGGCATGACAAGAAGCGGAAGAATCTACTCCCCCAATGAGTCACAAGAAAATGCCCCCCAAAATAAAGGAAAGAATAAACAGACCAAAGAAAAAGAAAATAAAGAATCCAAGGAGGAGACTGATGAGTTGCTCCAGTTTATAAGACAAAGCGAGTATTCCATCATTGATCAACTCAATCACACACTTGCAAAGATAACTTTGTTATCAATAATGATGAGTTCGGAACTGCATTGAAATGCCCTGATGAAGGTCTTGAGTGAAGTGCATGTACCTAAAACTATATTCCAAGAAAAAGTTGAGAGGATCGTCGGCTACATCACAACTAGCGATCACCTCACCTTCACAAATGAAAAACTCCCTCCTAAAGGGTCAAGCCATGTAGACCCCTAATTTTGCCCGGCCTCCCAAATAAAAGCTAGGGGAATTTCACACAAAGACAAAGTTCACCCGGCTTCCCAAATAAAAGAAAAGAAGACTTCTCGCAATAAGACGGAGGTCACCCATCCACACAATAAAGGCAAAGGAGACTTCCTACACAGAGATAAAGCTCGCCCGACACTTTAATGAAGGCCAATAAGACTTCCTACATGAAGATAAAGCTTCAACGGACACACATCGGCATCAATCTATGTCCGAAAAAGGAAAGGAAAGCTTCCCGGGGGTCCCAGAACGCGAAAATTGGACAAAACAGGCCGAGACCACCGTCCCAGAGTTGGGACGGGCGTCCCAACTGTCACTGTGCAAGTGGGACGCGCGTCCCAAACTTGGGACGGCCGTCCCAAACCTCAGGGGGTCCCAGCCTATGTTAAAATTGCATTTGGGACGGCCATCCCAACCCAGATTGGCCGTCCCAGATTGGCACAACGTGGAAAACGCGTTTGGGACGGCCGTCCCAACCCAGACGGCCATCCCAAAGTTATAGGCGAAAAATGGCTATAAATAGGAGCCTCATTTGTCATTCTCCGGACCTTAGACAACTCCAAGACTTGTCTTCTTCTCTCCCTCCTTCGAATGATCTCTCTGATTGCCTTTAATAGGTAACAATCAGTTAAGGAATTTGTATTCCGGCATTCGATTCTTCTAGAAATCTTAGTCGAGTCGAGTCTGTATTTGAGAGGAGAGTTGCTGTAGAGCGAAGGATTGTCGTAAAGCATCCTCTGTATAAAGGACTTATAATATAAAGCTTGCTTCGGAGGTTCTTCTCAATTCTCTTCCCTTTTACTGCTTTATTTACTGCTTTCTGTATGCAATGTAGATAAAACCATGTAGATAGCCATATTTAAATAACTATACGAATAAAAGAGGGTAATAGCGTAATTTCTTATAATCTTTACTTAAATGAATTAATCAGTCATAGGGAACTCGAAAGGGGCGTTGTGGGGTGCTAATACCTTCCCCACACGTAACTAACTCCCTTACCCGACTCTGGTTATAATGGCCAAGTTGGTTTTTATTAAAATCAATGCCTTTTTCTCCTTTTCCAATGTTTATGGTCAAAACATTGGTGGCGACTCCAAAAGAACCCTTTTCGAAAACCTTGCTTCTATTAGAGGATAGTTCAGTGTTGAGTACCTCGGAAGCAATGAACATGTTTTAAACAAAAACGTGAGTCTCAACCATCTTTTCGCGACCGCTCGCATTAACGTTTGAGATGTCCCTGGACGTCGGAACGGACGGTGGCGACAGATGGCGACTCCACTGGGGAAGCTAGAGAGTTGATCCCATTTAGTGACGGATAAATTCAAACTAAGTAAAGATTTGAAATTACGCCTTTACCCTTTTCCGTATGTTTTATTGTATGGCTTTAATAACTGATGTATGATTATTTTCTGCAAATTGTCTGAAATATAAATTGCACACAAAAACCTTTGCACACAACAGTCCCTCTATACCCGGGGGCAAGAGTGATTACCTATAGGGAGTGGGTGGCAGATACGACCGGCTTGTTGGCACACGGGGCTACAATCGTTGTCGGAAACCACCAACTCAAGGTGATAACTCTCTTCTTTTGATCTAAGGATGTCACCACGGAGTTCCGTGCATGACCCGAGGACTGAGAGATTGAGAGGTCCCTATAATGGGGGCACCTTGGGGACCTTTGGCCTTGGTGAGAATAGTTAGAAACGCCTAAACCAAGCACGTTTCTGCAGGAAAACCCTACCTCGTGATTAAATAAAGCGTGGCTCTGCTCGTGGATGTATGAATTGTGTGTGCATACATTTGCTGCATTTTTATTGATGCATTAGCATAGGGTAATCATACAACAACAAAAAAAAATGAAAAACCCTAAAAATCACAAAAAGTGATAAGATAAAAGACCTTTATCTCGGACAGTCTTCAGTTAAGCTAGCCTGGTTTCAGGTTCTTTGTAAGCTAAGTAGCCACTTTGACCGACAGAAGAGATAAAGGGTCATAAAAAATATAAAAACGAATGAAAGCCATAAAAATTCCTTTTTATAATAAAAAGATTCTTGGCAAAGTCGTATCATTCATACCACATCATCCAATAAGTGGTAAAACTAAGAGAGAAAATAAATGCACTAAGAAAGGTATGCATAAACACATTCATCATAATAAAATCTCGCATACATAAACACATTCATTCTAGGATGTATTAGATATCCTTAGATAATAGCGAAAGAGACCCAAGTACGTTTATCACTTTCCTAGAAGAGATAAGTGCGCTAAGGTATTTTGGCAACCTTTGAAAAAAGGAAGTCATCACACTGAAGTGGGTATGGTACCTTTAAAACATAGGCTTTTGAAAAGATACCAAAGCTATTGTCTAAGGCATATCTATTTCACATCAATCATTTAAAATAAAAAGATATAATAATAAAAATCTTTAAATCATTTAGAAAGTGGCTGGTCTTCCGCCCGTCCTCACTTGCGCCCAGAAAGCTAAGAAGATGGAACATCTGGAGGAACAAAATCGAAAGCTCACTACTGAGCTTAATACGCTAAAAGAACAAATGGCACAGATGTTAGAAATGATGCGTCAGCAGAATCTCCAAAAGGAGGGTCCTCAAAGTGGACAAGTCTCTCACCAAGAAGAAGAGGAGGGACCCAATGATGAACAAGCCCAATCTGATACAAGGGCAGTGCATATTCATGCACCAGAAGTATCAAAACAACAGCTGACTGCTCTTGAAGAGCGATTGAGAGCCATGGAGGGGCATAATTTTGATGTTAAAGAGGCGGCTGATATGTGCCTCGTCAAAAACATCCAATTCCCTAACAAGTTCAAAACTCCGGACTTCCCAAAATACATGGGAATGACCTGTCCAAAAAGCCATCTTACAATGTACTGCCGTAAGATGGCTGCACATGCTGATAATGAAAAACTCCTGATCCACTGCTTTCAGGAGAGCCTGGCTGAATCAGCCTTGAACTGGTATATGCAGCTGGAAGGAGGGCAAATCCAAACCTGGAGACATCTGGCAGATGCTTTTCTTCGTCGCTATAAATACAATATTGATCTGACCCCTGAAAGAGCAGATCTACAACTATTAAGCAAGAAAGACGATGAATCCTTCAAGGCATATGCCCAAAGATGGAGGGAATTGGCAGCACAAGTAGAACCTCCTCTATCCGACAAAGAGACTACATCCATGTTCATCAATTCTTTGACTGGTCCCTATTATGACAAAATGATAGGGAACACATCAACACTCTTCGCATATGTGGTCATTATAGGAGAAAGAGTAGAGCAAGGTTTAAAAAGCGGAAGAATTACACAGAATTCCTCTAATTCCTCTACTCAACACGTTAAAAAGAGCTTGGGAAAGAAGAAGGAAGGAACCGTGAATGCAATCAACTTCGCCACTCCTTCTTCCTCCTCGCAGCAGATCAAGCCACGCAGGCCAGAGAGGAAATTCACTCCAATCCCAACTTCCTATGGAAGCCTGCTGTCAAAATTATTGGATGCCAAACTCCTCGTACGCATCCCTCCCAAGAAGATGGAGCCACCATACCCAGAATGGTATAAATCTAATGAAAGCTGTGATTACCATTCAGGTTCTCCGGGACACTCCGTTGAAAACTGTATGGCCTTAAAACACAAGGTCCAAAGTTTGATAGAGGCAGGATGGATCACTTTTGACGCATCTACTCCAAAGGTGGACGAGCAGCCCTTATCAAAGCTCGAGTAAGAGACGGGATAAGGAAGACCAGCAATTTAGGGCTCATCATTTTTACCATCTCTAAAAATGTAATAAAAAAATATATAAAAATATATAAAAAAGCTTCTGATGTACTCCTCGTGATCCCCGCCCATGATCACGAGATTTTTGGTTAATAAGGGCTTTGTAAATATTTTGTTTCTATCAATACAATGAGGCATTTTTTTAATATTCATATTCTCTTTTATTCTTTTCCCTCTTATACATTTAATAAAGAAATCTAAAACAAAGCATAACCATACAGTCATGTCTATAATTGAAAACTCCCTGGAAGATCTGAAAGTCGAAGACGAATGGATTGAGTCGACACAGTGAGGAGGGGACCATTTCCTCGGACATGCAAAGACTGCTAGAAAAAGAAGCTCAATCAATACAGCCCCATCAGGAAAAAACTGAGGCCATCAATTTGGGACAAGAAGATAATAAGAAAGAAGTAAATATTGGAACCCAAATTGACAATGATATCAGGGAAAAACTAATACAATTACTAAGAGAGTATGTGGATGTGTTTGCATGGTCCTACCATGATATGCCCGGAATCGATAAAAGTATAGTAGAGCATCGATTACCATTAAAAGAGGGATTTCGACCAGTTAAGCGTAAACTCGGAAGAGTAAAGCGGAATGGTCCTTAAAAATTAAGGAGGAAGTAGAAAAACAGCTTGGATGCCAATTTCCTGATTGTTTCAAAATACCCCGAATGGTTGGCGAACATCGTGCCAGCTTGTAAAGAAAAATGGAAAAATCGGAGTATGCGTAGATTACGGGACTTAAACTGTGCAAGTCCAAAAGATGATTTTCCCTTACCGCATATTGATAAGCTGGTAGATCACACCGCTACAAATACTCTCTATTCGTTTATGGATGGATATGCAGGGTATAACCAAATTAAATTGGCCGTGGAAGATAGAGAAAAAACTTCCTTCATTACACCGTGGGGTACATTCTGCTATAGAGTAATGCCTTTTGGACTTAAGAATGCAGGGGCTACTTATCAAAGGGCTATGGTTACGCTATTTCATGACATGATCCACAAAGAAATCGAAGTATATGTGGATGATATGATCGCCAAGTCCAAAAATGAAATAGATCACCTCCAATACTTAAAAAAGTTATTCAATCGACTTCGGAAATACCAGATCAAGCTCAATCCGGCTAAATGCACATTCAGAGTGCGATCAGGAAAACTCCTTGGGTTTATTGTCAGTAAAATAGGAATCGAGGTAGACCCTGATAAAACAAAGGCAATCGTAGAAATGCCCCCACCAAGAACAGAAAAAGAAGTCAGAGGGTTCTTGGGCCGAATAAACTACATCGCACAGTTCATCGCGCAATTAACAGATAAGTGTACGCCCATCTTCAAGTTATTGCGTAAAAACCAACCGAAAGTTTGGAATGATGAATGTCAACAAGCTTTCGAAAAGATCAAAATGTGCCTAACCAATCCCCAGCATTGGTACCACCTCGTGGAAGGAAAGCCCCCGATTCTTTACTCGCCAGTACTCGACGAGTCCATGGGATGTGTGCTCGGTCAGCAAGATGATACGGGTAAAAAAGAACAAGCCATATATTACCTCAGTAAGAAATTTCTAAACTATGAGACCCGTTATACACCACTCGAAAAAACATGTTGTGCATTGGTGTGGGCAACTCAGCGCCTTCGATAATATATGGTCAGACACACAACTTGGTTGATTTCTAAAATGGACCCAATCAAATACCTGTTTGAAAAACCTGTCTTGACCGGAAGGATAGCTAGGTGGCAGGTACTCCTTTCAGAATTCGACATTATTCATGTCACTCAAAAAGCTATCAAAGGTAGTCCTTTAGCAGATTACCTGGCACATGGGCCAACTGACGAATATCAATCCCTCCAAGATGATTTTCCAGATGAACATATAATGCACATCCAACACGAAGAGCTTGAAAATGATGAGTGGAGCATGTTTTTCGATGGAGCTTCAAATTTACTGGGACATGGGATCGGAGCTATTTTAATATCTCCCGAAAAGAAGTATATCCCAGTAACAGCTAGACTAAACTTTGATTGCACGAACAATATGTTTGGACCATGGGGTGACTACACTCAAAGTATTCGGGGACTCATCCCTTGTTATTTACCAACTCAAGGGTGAATGGGAAACCAAAAATTCCAAATTAATCCCTTATCTGGAGCACATCCGTAGCATGATTTCCAAAATGGAAAACATCAGTTTCGAGTACATCCCTCGGGAAGATAATCAGATGGCAGATGCACTGGCAACATTATCATCTATGTTCGCATTAGGACAAGAACATGAAATGCCCATCATTCAGGTCAAAAGGCATGACAAGCAAGCCTTTTGTATGATGATAAACAATGGAAAAGATGAAAACCCTTGGTATCACGACATAAGGCGATACTTGACAAAAGGTGAATACCCTGAGGGAATCAGTGATAACGATAAAAGGATCATTCGGAAAAGGGCTATAGGGTTTATGTTAATAGGAGAAACCCTTTATAAAAAGAACTTTGATGCTACGTTGCTAAGATGCGTCAATCTTGAAGAAGCCCAGATACTGATTAGGGAAATACATGAAGGAACCTTCGGGACGCATGCGCCAGGGCATATCATGGCTAGGAAAATTCTCAGGGCAGGATATTATTGGTCCACAATGGAAAAAGACTGTCATCAGTATGCCAGGAAATGTCACAAGTGCCAGGTACATGCAGATAATGTACATGTTCCACCAGTACCTCTCAATGTTATGGCTATACCTTGGCCATTCGCTATGTGGGGCATGGATGTTATTGGACCTATTGAACCTAAGGCATCCAATGGTCATCGATTCATTTTGGTAGCCATTGACTACTTCACTAAGTGGGTAGAAGTTGCATCTTATGCACATGTGACTAAAAAGGTAGTGGTCACCTTTGTTAAGAAGAATATCATATGTTGATATGGCATCCCACATCGCCTCATTACTGATAATGGGTCCAATCTAAATAATAAGATGATGGAAGAACTATGTCAAGATTTCAAAATTCAACACCATAATTCTTCTCCTTATCGGCCCAAAATGAATGGCGCAGTAGAAGCAGCTAATAAAAACATCAAGAAGATTGTTCAAAAGATGGTTAAAACCTATAAGGACTGACATGAAATGTTGCCCTTTGCTCTTCATGGTTATCGGACGTCTGTAAGGACTTCAACAGGAGCTACTCCATTCTCCCTTGTATATAGAATGGAAGCTGTATTGCCAATAGAGGTCGAAATACGTACCTTCCTTGCGAATCATAATGGAAGCAAAATTAACAGAAGCCGAATGGGTTCAAAGTCGATATGATCAATTAAACCTTATCGATGAAAAGCGGTTAAATGCTATATGTCATGGACAAGCCTATCAAAGGAAGATCAAAAAGGCTTATGATAAAAAGGTCCACCCTCATACTTATCAAGAAGGGGATCTAGTTATAAAGAAACTGCTTCCGGCCCAGAAGGATAAAATTGGAAAATGGGCAGCAAATTACAAAGGACCCTTTGTGGTCAAAAGAGCTTTCTCAGGGGGGGCCCTTATTCCTCACCAATATGGATGGAGAGGAACTTCGACATCCAATCAACTCTGATGCGGTGAAGAAGTATTATGCTTGAAGACATTGCTCAAGACCCGTCAGGAATGAAAACCCGTAAAGGGAATTCCTGGGCAAAAGATAGGGTCTATATTCCTCGCTAGGATACATCCTAGGCAAAAAGTAGAGGTAAAAAAAAAAAAAAGAAACTAAGAGCAATGGTTACTTTAGTCGAAAACCAAAAAGGCGGCTAAAGTAACATTCTTCCAGAAGCAAGCAGTCTGCATAGTCTTCACTCTGAGCTCAGGCATTTCAACTGAAGCAATTAGGAGAACCAGGGGGCAGATATCATAGACATGACTGTATAAGCCTAAACAGTACAGCCAACCCTGACCACCCATTCTTCTAAATACTTTTGAAATCCTTCTGTAAAAGAAATAAACTTTTGCTCATTTATCAATAAAAATTCCTTTTCATTTCCTTTCTCTTGACCAAATATTATGGAAATGCCTCTTTATTGATAAATCATAAATATGCACAAAGACTTTTAATCAAAGATCAAGCATGCATCTAAAAAGAGGAAGCATAAAAATAATAAAAGAATAAGTGCCTACTAGGATATTCTTAGGTAAAAATTAGGGTAGCCTGCTAGATCAGAAACCCCAAAAGAACGATCTAGGCAAAAGATAAGGCAAAAGCCCCCTAAAATATTCTAGGCAAAAATTAAGGCAGCCCGCTAGATCGAAAACCCATAAAGGGCGGTCTAGGCAAAAGATAGGGCTAAAACCAAAAGATAAATAAAAAGATGAGCCCATTATCATGGTCATAAAGAAGGAGCCCATCGGCGTATTCATAAGAAGCCAACGGGAGAAGGCCAGTTACTTTCTAAATGCATCAAAAAATAAATAAACAATAGATTGCATTTAGGACATTCACACACAAAGTAGTTGCATAATACGACTTTGTCAAAATCAAGAAAAAATAATTATCTTCAAACGAGAATAATAAACACGCATATAAGGAGGCTAGTCTCCATACTTGTGATTGAAAACAGGAGGCGCCCGAATCCAGTCTCCATATGTAAATCAAAAATCGCGAAAGGCAACAATCAAAACCATTTCAGCAGAATAAGGAGCTTCAAAGAAAATAGCTCTAATCACCATCAATCTTCTACACCAATAAAAGAAGGAGAAAAAAGCCGACGGAAAGGCTCGACCGTCCCCAAGAGGATCCTTGCCTATTCCAAAGGCAAAACAAAAAATTATTACTCCATGACTCAGCTTCATTACCACATGAGTCATGAAGCAAACTCATCCAGAATCTCCGCTTCATTCCCCAACGGAGAATAAGGGCTACACAAAGAGCCCATCATATGAAGTCAAGTCCTCTATATCAACAAGGGGCAACAAAAAGAAAAGAAAATAAAATTCTTCATCCCAAAGGCCACTACAGAAAAAGCCAAATAAAAAATCTCCAAGAAGAGCATATCAAGAAAAGTCTACAAAAGACAAAAGGAAGAAAAATCTCTTCATCCCGCTCAAATAAGAGCTTCACAAAAGACCAGGAAACCGACAGACTCCTCGGTGAATCTCCAAAAAAAGAAAAGAAGAAAATTTCTTCATTCCGCTCAATGAAGAGCTTCACAAAAGACCAGGAGCTCAAGACTCCATCATCATAAAAAAAAATCAAATCAAGGATTAGATCCGCTAAGAAAAGAAAAATTCCCCAGGGATCGCTAAAAAAGAAAAGAAAAATGATATCTTTTCATCCAAAGAAAAAGCCAATGTGCATAAAAAGGCGCACATATAAACCCATTCCCCAGCAGGAATAAGAGCATAGGCAAAGCCAGCTCAAACAACAGCATCCAATAAGAAGTCAAAAACTCCATTCCTCCCTAGGGGGCAATTCAAAATAGATCCCCAGAAAACAACCAAATCCCTGGTGGATTACCAAAAAGAAAAATCCCCAGCAAGCCTACCAGCAAAGGCAAACTACAAATTCATATCCTCAGGGAGTTAATCACCTATAGCGCCCAATATGGATATCCCCAGCAAAGTGAAAAGCCTTCACTCCCAAGAAGAGCCTCTTCCTAAGGCGAGCAAAAAACTGATATCCCCAAGAAATGGGAAATCAACCTATAAAAGGTAATACAAGCACAAAGCTTCCAATAAAGCATCTGCCTACTCAGAGGTATTACCAAGAGAAAATATCCTCAGGTAGAACATCAGCCTATTCAGAGGCGAACAACAAGTAAAAAGCCTTCACCACTATTGAAGCACCCGCCTAATCAAGAGGCACAATAAAAAATCAACAAATCCCCAAGTGGATCTTCGCCTAATCAAGAGGCACAATCAATAAGAGAACTCAAAATCCCCAGAGGATTCCCGCCTAAAAAGAGGCAATCGACAAAATCCCTGACAAAAAACCGGATGGCTAAAAGAAAAGGCAAAATCAAAGAATCATCGGCCAAGACCGGATGGCTAAAAGCCAAAAACAAAGAATCCCCGGCAAAAGCCAGATGGCTAAAAGAAAAAGCCAAAGCAATGAAATCCTCGGTAAAACCGGATGACTAAAAAGTCAAGGTAAAAAACCAAATCATTCCCCAAGGAATAGGCACATGATCAAAGACAGTAAGCCGCCAACACTTCTCTGAAAGCCCGTTAAGGGTATGAACTCATCAATCAAAAGATTGAATGAGAAGAACCTAGTCAATATGCAGGTTCGCACCCAGTGGGGGTGTAAAAACCACTAGAGCCTAGTCCATATGCAGGTTCGCACCCAGTGGGGGTGTAAAAACCACTAGAGCCTAGTCAATATGTAGGTTCGCACCCAATGGGGGTGTAAAATCCATTAGAACCTAGTCAATATGCAGGTTCACACCCAGTGGGGGTGTAAAAACCACTAGAGCCTAGTCAACATGCAGGTTCGCACCCAATGGGGGTGTAAAATCCATTAGAGCCTAGTCAATATGCAGGTTCGCACCCAGTGGGGGTGTAAAAACCACTAGAGCCTAGTCAATATGCAGGTTCGCACCCAATGGGGGTGTAAAATCCATTAGAACCTAGTCAATATGCAGGTTCGCACCCAGTGGGGGTGTAAAAACCACTAGAGCCTAGTCAATATGCAGGTTCGCACCCAATGGGGGTGTAAAATCCATTAGAACCTAGTCAATATGCAGGTTCGCACCCAGTGGGGGTGTAAAAACCACTAGAGCCTAGTCAATATGCAGGTTCGCACCCAATGGGGGTGTAAAATCCATTAGAACCTAGTCAATATGCAGGTTCGCACCCAGTGGGGGTGTAAAAACCACTAGAGCCTAGTCAATATGCAGGTTCACACCCAATGGGGGTGTAAAATCCATTAGAGCCTAGTCAATATGCAGGTTCGCACCCAGTGGGGGTGTAAAAACCACTAGAGCCTAGTCAATATGCAGGTTCGCACCCAATGGGGGTGTAAAATCCATTAGAACCTAGTCAATATGCAGGTTCGCACCAAGTGGGGGTGTAAAAACCACTAGAGCCTAGTCAATATGCAGGTTCGCACCCAATGGGGGTGTAAAATCCATTAGAACCTAGTCAATATGTAGGTTCGCACCCAGTGGGGGTGTAAAAACCACTAGAGCCTAGTCAATATGCGGGTTCGCACCCAATGGGGGTGTAAAATCCATTAGAACCTAGTCAATATGCAGGTTCGCACTCGGTGGGGTGTAAAAACCACTAGAGCCTAGTCAATATGCAGGTTCGCACCCAATGGGGGTGTAAAATCCATTAGAGCCTAGTCAATATGCAGGTTCGCACCCAATGGGGGTGTAAAATCCATTAGAACCTAGTCAATATGCAGGTTCGCACCCAGTGGGGGTGTAAAAACCACTAGAGCCTAGTCAATATGCAGGTTCGCACCCAATGGGGGTGTAAAATCCATTAGAACCTAGTCAATATGCAGGTTCGCACCCAATGGGGGTGTAAAATCCATTAGGACCTAGTCAATATGCAGGTTCGCACCCAGTGGGGGTGTAAAATCCATTAGAACCTAGTCAATATGCGGGTTCACACCAAGTGGAGGTGTAAAAACCACTAGAATCTAGCAAAAATGCAGATTCGTATCAGGTGGGGGTAGGTACCCACCAAAACCTTAAAAATAAGGTTTTTTACCGGATGAGGGTAGGTACTCATCAAAACTTAGCAAAATGCCTCGGGTAGAGTAAAAATACTCACCCGAAGCATTACAAAAACGAGTGCAAAGACTTGCTTCTATTAGAGGATAGTTCAGTGTTGAGCACCTCAGAAGTAAGTACCCACAAGAGTTTAGCAAAATGCAAACTCATACCGGGTGAGGGTAGGTACTCACCAAAACCTTGTAAAACAAGGTTCATACCTAGTGGGGGTAGGTACTCACAAAAGTCTAGTAAAATACAGACTTATACCAGGTGAGGGTAAGTACTTACCAGAGCTTTATAAAAGGAGGCTCAAACCAGATAGGGGTTGGTACCTATCAAAATATTTATCATCCGGAGGATCAGCAAAGGAGCAGCATCCGAAGGATAACCGGGAAAAAGGGTTAACTCCTTCCCCTACCAACTAACTTTGTCAGTATATTAAACCAACAAATTAGTTTGGCAGGTAAAGGGGGGGCAGCTGTAGACCCCTAATTTTCCCCGGCCTCCCAAATAAAAGCTAGGGGAATTTCACACAAAGACAAAGTTCACCCGGCTTCCCAAATAAAAGAAAAGAAGACTTCTCACAATAAGACGGAGGTCACCCATCCACACAATAAAGGCAAAGGAGACTTCCTACACAGAGATAAAGCTCGCCCGACACTTTAATGAAGGCCAATAAGACTTCCTACATGAAGATAAAGCTTCAACGGACACACATCGGCATCAATCTATGTCCGAAAAAGGAAAGGAAAGCTTCCCAGGGGTCCCAGAACACGAAAACTGGACAAAACAGGCCGAGACCACCGTCCCAGAGTTGGGACGGCCGTCCCAACTGTCACTGTGCAAGTGGGACGCGCGTCCCAAACTTGGGACGACCGTCCCAAACCTCAGGGGGTCCCAGCCTGTGTTAAAATTGCATTTGGGATGGCCATCCCAACCCAGACTGGCCGTCCCAGATTGGCACAACGTGGAAAACGCGTTTGGGACGGCCGTCCCAACCCAGACGACCATCCCAAAGTTACAGGCGAAAAATGGCTATAAATAGGAGCCTCATTTGTCATTCTCCGGACCCCAGACAACTCCAAGACTTGTCTTCTTCTCTCCCTCCTTCGAATGATCTCTCTGATTGCCTTTAATAGGTAACAATCAGTTAAGGAATTTGTATTCTGGCATTCGATTCTTCTAGAAATCTTAGTCGAGTCGAGTCTATATTTGAGAGGAGAGTTGCTGTAGAGCGAAGGATTGCCGCAAAGCATCCTCTGTATAAAGGACTTATAATATAAAGCTTGCTTCGGAGGTTCTTCTCAATTCTCTTCCCTTTTACTGCTTTATTTACTGCTTTCTGTATGCAATGTAGATAAAACCATGTAGATAGCCATATTTAAATAACTGTACGAATAAAAGAGGGTAATAGCATAATTTCTTATAATCTTTACTTAAATGAATTAATCAGTCATAGGGAACCCGAAAGGGGCGTTGTGGGGTGCTAATACCTTCCCCACACGTAACTAACTCCCTTACCCGACTTTGGTTATAATGGCCAAGTTGGTTTTCATTAAAATCAATGCCTTTTTCTCCTTTTCCAATGTTTATGGTCAAAACATTGGTGGCGACTCCAAAAGAACCCTTTTCGAAAACCTTGCTTCTATTAGAGGATAGTTCAGTGTTGAGTACCTCAGAAGCAATGAACATGTTTTAAACAAAAACACGAGTCTCAACCATCTTTTCGCGACCGCTCGCATTAATGTTCGAGATGTCCCTGGACGTCGGAACGGACGGCGGCGACAAGCCATAACAAGCCCTTGCATATTTCCATCAAATGCAAGGAGTATCTCATCGCCAAAGTTCTTGTGGATAACAGGTCATCCTTGAATGTGATGCCCAAGTGCACACTCGACAAGTTAACTATTCAAGGAACCTGTATGCGCCCAAGCAGCATTATCGTTCGAGCCTTCGACGGATCCAAACGAGAAGTAGTGGGAGAAATCATTCTGCCAATCCAAGTCGGTCCCACTATCTTCAACGTCAATTTCCACGTGATGGATATTGCTCCAGCATAGTAGACAACAAATTGGTCACGGTCCAAGCTGAAGATGACATCTTGATCAGTGGACCATCTACCCAACCCTATGTGGATGCAGTTGAAGAGGCCCTTGAAACATCCTTTCAAGTGCTTGAAATCGCCAGTGTTGAGAGACTTCCCAGCAATATGAAGGTAGCTCGCATGATGATGAAGTATGGTTACCATCCTGGGCAAGGGCTCGGTGCAAGCTCCCAAGGAATAAAGGAGCCCCCAAAATTTAAGGACAATCCCCTGAAGCATGGCCTAGGATACAACCCTACAAAGGGCCAAGCTATGAGAAGAAAAGGGAAGTCTCCCCTCTGCACACTCAAGCAGATATTTCGAAGAGGAGGGATACAAGCGTCGAGAGCAACTCTAGTCATTAGGAGTTCTTTTTCCTTTCTTATGTGATGTAAACCCAATGATTGTTAGAGATTATCCCCCGGGGCTAGCCCGACCCCCGGGCATCTAAAGGGCACATATCCCCCTCTTAATTAATAAGAATACAATTCTTACTATCTGCTTCTCTTCTTGCCATTCATGTCTAAACCTCATAATAACCATGTTTAAGCAAACGTTTTCAAAAGTGCGTCAAAATAACCAAAATGCGCCATCGCAAAAAAAATAAAATGAAACTGATTGACTAGAAACACATTAATAAGGTTTTACCTCATCATAATAAAACCATGTTTCGCCAATATTGTGTAAAAAAAAACAACATAAATCAAAAGAAGCCAATAGAAGCCAAAGGCCAAAAAAAAAGGGGGCAAATTACCCGGTAGGAAACCCACTCAAGGGGGTTACGCAAAAATTAGGGTTGACCCGCTAGGAAACCCGAACAACAATAAAGGGTAGCCTAGGCAGAAGTTAGGGTTACAAAATAAGGTCCGCTAGGATTCCCGAAAAAAAAAAAGGAAATCTAGACAAAAGTATGGACCAAAAACACAATATCCTAGTCTGAAAACCCAAACGACAGTCTGGGGAAGTCAATCAGCCATAAGAAAGCAATAGAAATCGGCTAAGACGCAGATCCTAAAAACAAAACGTTTGTTTTAACATTAGCCTAAACACTTTGACCAACCCTGGCCAACCATTCTTACAAAATTCCCCTTTGAATAAAATAAAAAAAAATAATAACCGTCTAAAACACAAGTCTTTGAATAAATTATCCTCTTACTTCTCTTCTCTTGACCCTTATCACAATATTCTGATATTTAATGGGGGAATATGGAGGCATATAATCAACAAGAGGATTGAAACCTCTAGAGGAAGGAAAAATTACACCAACGTGGCAAGTTTGCTCCTCAGTAAATAATTATTCTTCGGTCATAGTAAGTCCGGAATGGCATAAACAAGTACAACTAAAGAACGACATCAGAAGGGTCTCGTCTTCCAAAGAAACATCAGTTAATCCTTCTGAAAAGTTAACTAAATAGTATTATAGGACACATAACATGAAAATACTGCATGTTAGAATCGCGCAGCGGAATGTTCACGTGGTCGGAAAAAAACCAGGAGGGGGGGGTGAATTGGTTTCTTAACAAAAATTAGGTTTTAAAAAATTTTCCCCAAATTTTACCGATTAAAATATTGTGTAAACTTAAATAGAATAGAGATAAAGTCTTACATAGGAGATTTATACTGGTTCAGATCAAAAGATCCTACGTTCAGTTGCTAATCACTCAAACAGAGGATTAACGCTGTCACTATAATCAAAGTTGTTACAAACAGATAACAATTGAAAATACAAAGTAAAGAAAACACCTCTCTTGAAATCCACAAGAGATGAAGAACAACTTTCCCCAGAGACGGCACAACACACAATCCACTAAGAACTCCACTTAGTGATTCTTATCACTTCTAGCCCACACCAGGTTCCAAAAGCCCCTTTTTCTTCCAACAAACAGTTCGCTGACACTCACAACACTTAACTTTTGTTTGAAAAAGGTTGTTCTTTTTTTTTTCTGAGTGCCATAGAGAAGCTTAAGTACAGAAATTAGGGTTTGGGAATTGGGATTTTCGGAACTAGGAGTCTTGGGATTAGGTTTTTCGAAAATAGGGTTGATTTGAAGTTGAAAATCAAAATCTGACTGAAATAATCGATTAAATGAATTGTTAATCGATTATTACAGAGCCAAAATCAACAGAACCCCAAAACTCACTATTTTAATCGATTAAAAGCCCTGTTAATCGATTAACAGGCCTGTTAATCGATTAACAGGCCTGTTAATCAATTAACAGGTGTGTTAATCGATTATTACAGTGAACAGATACATAAAATGGTTTTTCTCACTGTAATAATCGATTATTTGACCATTTAATCGATTAAAGCCGAGGCAACAAGATAAATTTGAGTTTTTGAAGCTTCTAAAGTGCAGACTATGTACCGACTATCTTAAACTCTAATATTATAGACTCAAACTAATCAAAACAGAGTTATTATACTATAAAACAAGTCTTCAACTCTCTAAGTCTTGAGTTCTTGAATCATCATCAAAATCAAGAAGCTTCATGTCCATGTAAGTTCAACATCAAGTCCTTGAATGTTCAACAATCTCCCCTTTTTTGATGATGATCAAAATTTTCTTTTAAAGCCTTGTAATAACCTGTTTTATCTGTCATACTAACAAACACATTAAACATACCATATAATATTTAAAATCAATCATAGTAGGCTTTAAATATTTCTCCTCCTATTTTGATTATAATAAAAAAGAATTCTTCTATAACAAACATAAGAGCTCCCCCTCAAAATATGCATAACTTGGAGATAACTCCCCCTCAATCAAAGCATTAAAAGAACACCACATTTTATTTCAGAAATGAAAATACATTACAAATAAAAAGCAAATTTAAAATTCTTCACTATCATCACTATGAAAGTGTGCATCAAATCTATTTTCTAAATGGCACACTTTATCATCTACATCAGATATACGACGAATTATTTCCTCATGCCGTACTCCAGAAAGAGTGAAGAATGCTTGCATCCTCTGATTCATATCAGATAACATGTCTTCCATAGATTGTCGGGTTTCATGATGAGCAGAGGAAGTTCCAACACTTTGGATTTGATCAGAGGGAAACTCAGCAGCAGGAGGCATATCTTCATCAGAATCTTCATTATCGTCACCTTCGTTTGGAACGTCATCCTTGTGAACATAAATATCGTTGACACGCACCATTTGGAGTTGGATTAATGTGCTGTCCAGCATGCGATTTAAGTTATTCGTTTGTACTGTTTGTTCACCTTCGACATTTACTCCTTTGTATTCAAGAATGTGAGAGACAAGGAGGGCATATGGAATTTTGAAGGTGGGATGAAGTTTGGCTTTTAACATAGTCATGGTCACAAGAACGCCCCAATCTAAAGGCTCATTATTCATTATGGCATGAATAATACGAAGATCAATTGAAGAACATTGAGCATGATTCGTAGCTCGGGGACATAGGATCCGGACAAGTAGATGTAGAATCATGCGTTCCTCCTTCTTCAAAGGTCCAGCTAGAAGGAGACGCCCAATCTCCATGGAGGGGTTTCGCAGAAAAGAACGGTACGCCATGATCCTGTCAAAATCATCTAACTCACCATACACGTTAATAGCATCTTCTCTAATAGGAAAGTGGGCAACGTTTTCCCAAATATCATCATCAAGAATAATTGTGACCCCCTTTACTCGAGAGGTAGAAATTTGATCTCTAAATTTGAACCTAGAGTAAAATACCCTAACTAAGTCAGGATAATACGTACCTTGCATTTGGATGAAAGGGAGAACTCCTTGAATTTCAAGGAGATTAGGAAAGTTGAATCCCCTATTGATGAACTGCTCACCAATAAGGAACTTAGGAGAAATAATACCACGTTCCTTCCAATAGGACAAAAATTCTTGTCGGCCTTCTGCATTAGAGATCCATCCTTCTATAGAATTAGGACGGGGATGAGATGAGGGTGCAGATCTTCTTCTAGTGGGGATTTTTGCACGAGAAGATGAGGCCATTTAAGGATTAGAAGAGTAACAAGAAGATTTAAGAGGACAAGTTAAGTGAGAAGAAGGCAAAATTGATAGAATGAGACAAGAAAGCTTGATTTCAAGAGATAGAAGTGAGTAGAAGAGAAATGGAGGGCCCTATTTATAGCCAAGCATCTCCAACGGTCATATGAAAGTGAATAAGGGTCCAAAGAGCCGTTGGCAACGGCTAGGAATCCAAACTTGCCAGGTTTAATCGATTAAAACTCAAATTAATCGATTAAACTAGTACCAGACCCATTTAATCGATTAATTTGAGCTGTTAATTGATTAACTGAGTTTAATCGATTAATGGGCGAATTAATCGATTAATCCAGAGAGAAATGTCATGTTTTGGGTGTTTTGGATGCAAATAATCGATTATAACTCCAATTAATCAATTATTCCAGAGAGTACAACAAATTTTTGAGGTTTATACACATGATAATCTATTAACATCCTGTATAATGAATTATATCCTTACAATCATCCAAAAACTGTCTAATTAAGAAGAATTTTAAGCTATTTCTAATATCCCTAAATCTCTTCTAAGATCATAGAATCTATCCTTGGGTAGAGGCTTAGTAAAAATGTCTGCTAATTGATGCTTTGTATCAACGTACTCTATTTTACAGTTTCCTTTGCTGATATGATCTCTCAAAATATGATGTCTAATCTCTATATGCTTAGTCCTAGAGTGCATTACTGGATTCTTAGTAAGATTGATTGCACTCGTATTATCACACATAAAAGGAATGTCATTTAGAAATATATTATAATCTTCTAGCTATTGTTTCATGCACAAAATTTGAGCACAACAATTACCAGCTACAATATATTCAGCTTCAGTGGTGGATAAAGCAACACGTGCCTGTTTCTTAGAATGCCAAGATACTAAGGATGAACCTAACAAATGACATGTCCCACTAGTACTCTTTCTATCAATTTTGCATCCACCATAATCAGCACCAGAATATCCTATTAAACTAGTACAAGCATCAGATGGATACCATAAACCAAAACCAGTAGTTCCTTTTAAATATTTTAAAATATGTTTTACTGCAATTAAGTGAGATTCTTTTAGACAAGCCTGAAATCTAGCACACACACAGACATAATGCATAATATCAGGTCTACTTGCAGTTAAGTATAACAGTGAACCTATCATACCTCTATACATAGATTGATTAACTTCCAAACTTGATTCATCCTTGTCTAGATAGCATGAAGTTCCCATGGGTGTGTTAGCTTCCTTTGAGGTGTCCATTCCAAACTTTTTAAGTATCTCTTTGCAGTATTTGGTTTGAGAGATGAAAATGCCATCTTTAAGTTGCTTGATTTGAAGTCCAAGGAAGAATGTCAATTCTCCCATCATAGACATTTCAAACTCTCCCTGCATTATCTTAGCAAATTCTACACACAACGAATTATGTTGATCCAAAAATAATATCATCAACATATACCTGGACTAATAAGATATGTTCTCTTACTTTCTTTATAAACAACGTAGAATCAATTTTTCCTCTAGAAAAATCATTTGAAGTTAGCAAACTACTTAGCCTTTCATACCAAGACCTAGGAGCTTGTTTCAACCCATATAATGCTTTCTTTAATTTAAAAATATGATTAGGATAACTAAAATCCTCAAATCTAGGGGGTTGCTCCACATAAACTTCTTCTTTAATAAAACCATTCAAGAATGCACTCTTAACATCCATTTGATATAATTTAAATTTCATTAAAGATGCATAAGCAAGAAGTAGGCGTATAGCCTCTAACCTGGCAACAGGAGCATAAGTTTCATCATAATCAATACCTTCCTCCTGACAATAACCTTTGGCAACAAGTCTGGCTTTATTCTTTGTTATGTTTCCATCTTCATCAAGTTTATTTCTAAATACCCATTTAGTTCCAATTACTTGATGTGATTCTTCTCTTGGGATTAGTTCCCAGACTTGATTCCTTTCCAATTGGTTAAGTTCCTCTTGCATAGCAATGCACCATTGGCCATCTTTAAGCGCTTCCTCAATATTTTTGGGTTCTATCTGTGACACAAAAGCTACAGACATGCAAAAATTAGTCATATTTCTAGTTCTTACCCCTTTTGAGATATCACCAATGATATTGTCCATTGAGAGTCCTCTTGGTGATTGCCATTCTTTTGCTAATTTAGGTGTTTGAGAAGGCTCATTTTCTTCCAAATATAATTCATCAAGAGCCTCTCTTATATACTCATCATCACCTGCAAGTTCTTTATTTGACTCAAGAGGATTTCCCCCAAGGTTTACAATCTCATCAAAAGTAACATGAATAGATTCTTCAATATTTAAGGTTCTTCTATTAAACACCCTATAAGCCTTGCTAGTTAATGAATAACCTAAGAAAATGCCCTCATCGGCTTTTGAGTCAAATTTTCCTAAGTTGTCCTTTCCATTATTTAACACAAAGCACTTACATCCAAATATTTTTAAATGAGCAACATTAGGCTTTCTTCCATTTAACAATTCATAGGGAGTTGATTTTATAATTGACCTAATGAGCATTCTATTTAAAACATAACAAGCAGTACTAACCGTATCAGCCCAAAAATATTTAGGAACATTAGATTCATTTAACATTGTTCTAGCAAGTTCCTCTAATGACCTATTTTTCCTTTCAACTACACCATTTTGTTGGGGAGTCCTAGGAGCAGAAAAGTTATGTAATATTCCATTTTCTTCACAATAATTTTCAAACTTTTCATTTTGAAACTCACCACCATGGTCACTTCTTAAAACTTTAATTCTTAAGTCTTTCTCTTTTTGTATTTGCTTTGCAAACTTTCTAAAGACCTTAAAAGCTTCACTTTTCATAGTTAGGAAAAACGTCCAAGTATATCTAGAGTAATCATCAACAATCACAAGACCATAATAATTTCCACCAAAGCTTTTTATCCTAGAAGGTCCAAATAAATCTAAATGTAATAATTCTAGGGGTTTTGAAGTGGAAATAACATTCTTTGATTTAAATGATGATTTTACTTGTTTACCTTTTTGACATGCATCACACAATCTATCTTTTTCAAATTTTAACTTAGGCAAACCAATAACTAAGTCTTTTGAAATCAATTTGTTCAAATGATGCATATTTATATGAGCCGCTCTCTTATGCCATAACCAAGGGTTCTCTTCTTTAGCAACTAAACATGTTATGCTAGAATCATGTAAACAATCCAAATCAATCAAGTATATGTTATTATGCCTAATGCCTTTTAATTCTACATTTTCAGAATCTATCAAATGTATGGTGCAAAATTTACTTTCAAAGATTACCTTAAATCCTTTGTCACATAGTTGACTTATGCTAAGGAGATTATGCTTTAGTCCATCAACAAGAAGCACATCCTTAATCTCCAAAGTGTTTGCACCACCTATATTTCCAATTCCAAGAATTTTTCCTTTGTTGTTGTCCCCATAAGTTATATATCCTTGTTCTTTAGCTTTGAAACTCACAAATTTCGTTTTATCACCGGTCATATGGTTTGAACATCCACTATCAAGATACCACATAGACTTCTTTGATTTGAAAGTTTCCTACAAAACAAAAACATAGTAAACTTAGGTCCCCATAACTTTTGGGTCCTTGGGGTTAGAGACAAACAAGTTATTTAACAATAGGAACCCAAATGTATTTACCTTTAGGAACACCAAAATGTTTTATTTTACATTTATTTGAAGTGTGACCTTGTTTCATACACTAAAAACATGCTTTAGATGTAACTTTTGAATATGATGAATTTTTAACCATAGATGTTCTAGTTCCTTTTTCTACCCATACTCTTTTATTTTTCCTTTTAGGCTTTTTCAAAGGAACTTGGTAATTTACACTATTTTGAGTTACAACAACTTTATCCTTCTTAAAATCAGTTATCTCCTTTTCGGCTTTATCTAACAAATGGTTAAGGATATCTGTCATATTCATACTCTTTACAAGTTTCACATGCTAAGTTCTTATCATGATTCTCATCTAAACATACAATTTTCGTTTCTAAGGATTCCTTTTCTTCTAAACATGTGATTTTCGTTTTTAATGAGTCAATTTCTTTTTTGGATCTACTTAAACTCTTCTTCACAACTTTATATTCATTTTTCAAGTTCTTAAAGGCACTAAATAATTCATTATATGCATTTTGCAGTTCATCATAGTTATTATCATCATCACTAGAAGATGAGTCAGAATCACTTACCTCAAAATCAGAAGATATGTTGTCATTTGCCATTAAGCAAATATTGGCTTCAACTTCCGAGTCACTTGATTCCGAACTTGAATCACTGTTGTCCCAAGCAATATAGGCTTTCTTCTTGAAGAACTTTTTGCCTTTGATTTCATTGTTTTTCTTGTTTGGACATTCGGTCTTTACATGTCCTGCTTCACCACAACCATAACATTTTATATTTACGGAAGTACTTTCTCTTACCTTTCCCTTACCTTTGAATGGATGTCTTCCTTTTGCTTTCATGAATTTGGTGAACTTCTTTATCATAAGACTTAATTCTTCTTCTTCGTTCTCCGAGTCTTCTTCTTCCTTTTTATTTTTACCTTTGGAAATTTCGGTTTTGAAGGCTAAGTTCTTCTTTTGATATTGTCCTTCTTCTTCATTTAGCCTTCCAAGCTCTAGTTCATGCTCTCTTAGTTTTCCAAAGGGCGCCGCCATAGACATTGTGGCAAGGTTTTGTGACTCCGAGATGACCATCACCTTAGGTTGCCATTTCCTATCCCAAGATTTTAAAATTTTAACATTCAATTCATCAACATCAAAGATTTTACCTAATCCGGTGAGATGGTTCACAATATGAGTGAAACGCTTTTGAACGTCAAATATCGTTTCACCTTGTTGCATCCGGAACATCTCGTATTCTTGGATTAGGGAATTTTTCCGTGCTCTCTTAACGTCGTCGGTACCTTCGTGGGTTACTCTTAGCATTTCCCACATCTCCTGAGCACTTTTACAAACATAAATCCTATAAAACTCGTCAAGGGTTATAACAGATGAAATTATATTTCTAGCCCTAACGTCAAATTGTGCTTTTCTGTTTTCCTCTGTTGTCCATCTAGAAAAAGGTTTAGGAACGTCAATACTGTTCTCAGTAACTTTAGGAATATAAGGACCATTTAAAATAGCGTCCCAAAGGCCTCTATCAACACACTCTAAAAACATTTGTATTTTTACTTTCCAGAAAGGATAATTTTGACCCGCAAAAAGTGGGGGTCTGTTGATAGACGCACCTTCGGCAAAAGTTTGATTTTGTCCGGCCATTTTCGAAAAGTTTGAATGACTATCAAAGCAAGCTCTGATACCACTTGTTAGAATCGCGCAGCGGAATGTTCGCGTGGTCGGACAAAAACCAAGAGGGGGGGTGAATTGGTTTCTTAACAAAAATTAGGTTTTAAAAACTTTTCCCCAAATTTTACCGATTAAAATACTGTGTAAACGTAAATAGAATAGAGATAGAGTCTTACACAGGAGATTTATACTGGTTCGGATCAAAAGATCCTACGTCCAGTTGCTAATCACTCAAACAGAGGATTAACGCTGTCACTATAATCAAAGTTGTTACAAACAGATAACAATTGAAAATACAAATTAAAGAAAACACCTCTCTTGAAATCCACAAGAGATGAAAAACAGCTTTCCCCAGAGACGGCACAACACACAATCCACTAAGAACTCCACTTAGTGATTCTTATCGCTTCTAGCCCACACCAGGTTCCAAAAGCCCCTTTTTCTTCCAACAAACAGTTCTCTGGCACTCACAACACTTAACTTTTGTTTGAAAAAGGTTGTTCTTTTTTTCTGAGTGCCATAGAGAAGCTTAAGTAGAGAAATTAGGGTTTGGGAATTGGGATTTTCGGAACTAGGAGTCTTGGGATTAGGATTTTCGAAAATAGGGTTGATTTGAAGTTGAAAATCAAAATCTGACTGAAATAATCGATTAAATGAAGTATTAATCGATTATTGTAGAGCCAAAATCAACAGAACCCCAAAACTCATTGTTTTAATCGATTAAAAGCCCTGTTAATCGATTAACAGGCATGTTAATCGATTAACAGGTGTGTTAATCGATTATTACAGTGAGAAAAACCATTTCTCACTGTAATAATCGATTATTTGACCATTTAATCGATTAAATCCGAGGCAACAAGATAAATTTGAGTTTTTGAAGCTTCTAAAGTGCAGACTATGTACCGGCTATCTTAAACTCTAATATTACAGACTCAAACTAATCAAAACAGAGTTATTATACTATAAAACAAGTCTTCAACTCTCTAAGTCTTGAGTTCTTGAATCATAATCAAAATCAACAAGCTTCATATCCATGTAAGTTCAACACCAAGTCCTTGATTGTTCAACACTGCATGCATAGATGTTTGAGAACAGGGTCTTATATTCTTTCACAAAAAAAAAACTTAGAAAAGCCTAGACGACCGTCTCGTTTGGCGAGACCGCTGTCTCGTCATTTACTGAAATCGAGATGGTCGTCTCGCCATTCGCCAAAGGCGAGACAGCCGTCTCGCCATGTCGTAAAGGGCAAGATCGCCATCTTGACATTCCAGACGGAGGTCCTGAACCCTGAAAATTCGAGATGGTCGTCCCAAATCCTAGACGGCGGTCCTGACCTTGAAAAATTTTCTATATAAAGGGGCTTTTGGGTCATTTTCAAAGCATCTCTGATCGATGTCGTACTCGGTCAAATAATTAAAACAGATAAATGTAGTACTAGGAAGCTTTCCTAGGTCGTCTCCCAAAGACCACAAATTTCTATCAAAGCTTATCAATTTTTAAATTTAGAACAGTAACAAAAAAAAGGAGTTTTTCAAAATTAAAATATTAGATGAAACAGAACAAAAGCAGATTATAAAAGTGCGGATTAAAAACAGATTAAAATGCAATTGATTTCCTGATTCTAATGCAGTGTCACTTATCCTAGATTACGAAATTAATGTGAAATTAACCAACTAAGCGAAGATAAATCCCAAATTATATTCTAATTCAAAATTAATCAACTAAGCGAAGATTAATCTCAAATTAGCTTTAACCCTTGTTCCAATTCGAAATTAACCAACTAAGCGAAGATTAATCCCAAATTTTCCTTAACCCTTATTCCAACATGAAATTAACCAACTAAGCGAAGATTAACCCCAAATTATCCTTATACAATTAAGCATTGCATACATCACATAATCTCATCTCTAACACAGAATTAAGCAAACTGTGATATTAGTTTCGGTTTATTAAGCATAAACAGATTATAATTCAACACTGAGATTAGAAGATGAAGAGTTAAGAGAACAAACAAAATGAAATTGAAGAACAAAACCTCAAAGATCTACTTGCATTCTTCTTAGAAAATCAATACAAAGATTTAGCTATCCATGGAAAGTTGAAAACGTAATAGAAGAAACATAATTAAAATCGAAACAAGAATTTAAAAATAATGACAGAAGAGTAAACAAACTTGAATATAAATTGCAGAAGATGAAAGGTGGTTGTGTGGTGGCTGCGCAGTCCTTGTGTCTTCTTTTTCGTGTGATGTGCCTCTCTTATATAAATAACCCTAACCCTAATCTTAATCGAGGTTTGGGCTCAACTAGTCCATGAAACACATCATAAGTTGGCTTCAGTGTAGGTCCATGAACTTAAAACACGTGCAGTATTTTCAATACTTATCCAAATTAAGCGATTTTGGTCTCCTTTAAAATCCTTTTGAGCTAGCTTTAAAACGCCACTATTTCTACTATTTTCGGAGGTCTAATGAATTAAGGAAACTTAAATTACTGAAGCATGTCTATTGGGCCGGCCTGGTGCGCTTGACCCGTTTTGGATAATTTATTTAAAATCCAATTTAGCTCCGAATTGAATGATTTTGGATCCTGTGGAAAGGTCAATGTGTCTAGTTTATAATTATTTTAAAATCATGTTATTTGGACATCTGTAGAAAAAATGATAAATAAAACAGTAAACTAATGTTAGTACCCGTATAAAATAAAATATGACATTTGGCCCAATTTTTCAAGCCCAAAATTGCTTTAAACTGTCCTAAAATTAATAATGAGTAAAAATTAGATCAAATAGATTCAAATTAATTAAAATCTAAATTATTGGTCCAATGAAGCCCAATCAATGAAAATGCACTAATAATAGACAATTAAACACAACGCACCAATTAAGATAAGTACATAAAGATAAGAAAATGCAGAAAAATAATGGCTCATCAAATTCCCCCACACTTAGCCTTTTGCACTCCCGGGAAAAATCAAGAAGCAAAGCAAAGAGCAATTCCAAAGACATCGAAGAGAGTGACACAACAAAAAGGAGCAAGAGCAAGAAGACACACAAAACACAAACAAATTTACACAATCCTTAATGAATCCTGGGAAAAGAAAGGAGTAGACAACATCCAACACACAAAGAGTCAGAGAAACCAGATACTCATGGAAATCATCCAAGCATTTCAAAACCTGGCAAGAGGTCAATCAGGTCAAAAGGTGAATCAAAGTGACAAAACCTCACAAGATGCACTGTATCTCTCATGTGTCTAGGCTACTGTATACTCTCAAAATACTCAAGAAAAACAAACAACAAATAGACTTGGCAAGCCTCTAAACTCAACACCCAACGCACATGCACAAAAAGATCAAAAGGTCTTTTCAGGTTGTAATGGGGGTAGGGACAAGGTAGAGGATATCATATGGGATAAGTATCTATGAACCAGAGGAACTAGAGGAGCAATGGGGAATAAGTCAAAAATAAGCACAAGATGCATGCCCAAAAACCTCTAATATCAAACCTCCACTACTGCCTTTACCTCAATCACAACTTTCCTTTCTTTTTTATTTTCTCTTTTTTTTTAATTATATCTTTTTTTTTAAACTACATGAAATACACTGAAAGAAAAACACAAAAACTGTACAACAGAGATAACCAACTAGCCAGTACATCATCCAATGAAATACAAAATGCACCCCCACACTTATTCAATAACTTATTCCCAAAACAATTCCAAAGCTCCAAAAATCCCTAAGGTTAAGGTAATCATGGTTTTTCACTTAAGGCTTTTAATGAGCTTCAAAAGAAATAAAGGGACACATAGGCTCAAAGGGGCTATCAAAAGAATTAATTCAAGGTAGGCTCATTTGGCTAGAGGCTAATCTGAACAAAAATGCCTTAATCATCTCCAAACATGCATGTGAATCAAGAAGTATCAATTAGAGTCAAGCCAAGGCTACTGCGTAAGCAATCAAGAGGCATAACACTCAAGAAAGAATAGGTAGTGGCTCAATTCCTCACAAAGGGTAAGATTGTCGCCTTCAATTCAACCTCTTAAACATCGTAACCAACTTGACAAGCAGAGAAAAACAGGGATTTCAATCCAAAAAGCATAAAGCAACTCCTATCCCAAGAGTGAAGAAAGTGTCCAAAACCTAAACAAAACCCAGAGATCCAAAAGAAACATGCAAACTGTACACAAAACATGAACCTGAAATACAAAGAAAACTAAAAATCCTAAACAAAGAACAGTCTCCCCCACACTTAAACTACAAATTGTCCCAATGTAGCATAACATCAAGTCAAGCAATCAAATCACCAATTGGACAAGTGCAATAAAAGTAAAGAGAAGGAAAAAGAGAACTCCCTAAGTCATGGTGGAAGGTAAGTGGGATCAATCAGGGATATCTCCTCCACAACTACATCCATTAGAGAAGGATTACTGAGGAATGGTTTCAGTCGATGGCCATTAACCTTGAAGCTCTTTTCTGTGGATTCACTTTTAATTTCAACTGCACCATAAGGATAAACATTAGTAACAACAAAAGGTCCAATCCACTTTGAACGCAACTTACCACCCATGAGACCCAATCTGGAATTGTACAATAGCACTTGCTGACCAACAAAGAACTCCTTCCTAGCTATGGAGCTATCATGAAATCTCTTAGTTTTCTCTTTGTAGAACATGGAGTTCTCATAAGCTTCCAAACGGATCTCATCCAATTCATTTATCTGTAGCTTCCTCTCCTCTCCAGCTTCATCAAGTGAGAAGTTGCATGATTTCACAGCCCAATATGCTCGGTGCTCTATCTCCACTGGTAGGTGGCATGGTTTACCAAAGACAACCCGATAGGGAGACATCCCTATAGGTGCCTTGTAAGCAGTCCTATGCGCCCAAAGAGCATCCTCCAGTCTGTTGCTCCAATCCTTTCTGTTAGGCTGGACAATCTTCTCTAAAATCCTCTTTATCTCCCTATTTGAGATTTCAGCCTGCCCATTAGTTTGGGGGTGGTAAGGTGTAGAGACTTTGTGAACAACCCCATACTTCTTGAGCAAGGCCTGCATGGACCTATTACAGAAATGGGTGCCTTGATCACTAACAATGGCTCTAGGTACTCCAAATCTGCAAAAGATGTTAGATCTAACAAAATGCACAACAACCCGAGCATCATTAGTCCTGGTGGTTTTGGCTTCCACCCATTTTGAAACATAATCAATAGCAAGGAGAATATAATAAAAACCAAAAGAAACAGGAAAGGGACCCATGAAATCGATACCCTAGACATCAAACACCTCACAAAACAACATGGGTTGTTGGGGCATCTGCTGTCTCCATGTAAGGGACCCTCCTGCTCTCTAACACTGCTCACAAGTGCTGGAAATTCTCAACGCATCCTTGAAGATGGTGGGCTAATAGAAACCACAGTCAAGCACCTTGCGAGCTGTCCTCTGAATGCCAAGATGACCACCGGTTGCAGAAGAATGACAAAATTGCAGGATCGAGTCAATCTCATGGTCTGGAATGCATCTCCTGGTAACCTGATCACTGCCCAACTTCCACAAATACGGGTCATCCCAAATATAATACTTAGCATCGCTCTTAAGTTTATCACATTGAGCTCTGGATGCTAAGGGAGGAAAAATAGAAGCTACAAGATAATTAACAATGTTTGCAAACCAAGGTGTTGGAAAAGAAGCAGAAAGTGCAAACAAACCCTCGTCGGGAAAGTCATCCCAGATTGGTGAAGTATCATCAGCACACCTCTCTATTCTGCTCAAATGGTCTGCAACCAAATTTTGTGCTCCACTCCTATCACGGATCTCCAAATCAAATTCTTGGAGCCAGAGCATCCACCTGATCAATCGAGGCTTTGACTCAGCCTTCTTTAGTAGGTACTTCAAAGCTGCATGGTCAGTGAACACAATAACACGAGAACCAAGCAAATATGATCTAAATTTATCAAGAGCAAACACAATGGCAAGAAGCTCTTTCTCAGTGGTGGTATAGTTTGCTTGGGCAGCATCTAAAGTCCTGGAAGCATAATATATTACCCGAGGCAGCTTATCAACTCTTCGTGCTAGGACAGCCCCCAATGCATAATTAGATGCATCACACATCAACTCAAATGGGACTGTCCAGTCAGGTGCCTGGATGATAGGAGTGGTGGTCAATGCTTCCTCAAGGCAGTCAAACACCTTTTTGCACCTGTCATCAAAATCAAATTCAATATCGTTCTGAAGCAGATTGGATAGTGGAAGGGCCTTCTTAGTGAAGTCTCTAATGAAGCGCCTGTAGAAACCTGCATGGCCAAGAAAAGATCGAACTTCTCGCACGCAAGAGGGGTAAGGCAATTGTGAAATAACAGATATTTTTGCAGGATCCACTTCTATGCCCTTACTAGAAATGATATGCCCTAAAACTATACCCTGTTCTACCATGAAGTGACATTTTTCAAAATTCAGAACAAGATTAGTTTCAATGCATCTATTAAGTACTCTATCCAAATTATCTAAGCATGCATCAAATGAGGATCCATACACAGTGAAATCATTGTAGACCCCTAATTTTGCCCGACCTCTCAAATAAAAGCTAGGGGAACTTCACACAAAGACAAAGTTCACCCAGTTTCCCAAATAAAGGAAAAGAAGACTTTTTTCGCAATAAGACGGAGGTCACCCATCCACACAATAAAGGCAAAGGAGACTTCCTACACAGAGATAAAGCTCGCCCAACACTTTAAAGGCCAATAAGACTTCCTACATGAAGATAAAGCTTCAACGGACACACATCGGCATCAATCTACGTCCGAAAAAGGAAAGGAAAGCTTTCCGGGGGTCCCAGAACACGAAAACTGGACTAAACAGGCCGAGACCACCGTCCCAGAGTTGGGACGGCCGTCCCAACTGTCCCTGTGCAAGTGGGACGCGCGTCCCAAACTTGGGACGGCCGTCCCAAACCCTAGGGGGTCCCATCCTGTGTTAAATTGCATTTGGGACGGCCATCCCAACCCAGACTGGCCGTCCCAGATTGGCACAACGTGGAAAACACGTTTGGGACGGTCGTCCCAACCCAGACGGCCATCCCAATGTTCCAGGCGAAAAATGGCTATAAATAGGAGCCTCATTTTGTCATCCAACACACCTCAGACCCCAGACAACTCAGAAGACTTGTCTACTTCTCTCCCTCTCTTGAATGATCTCTCTGATTGCCTTTAAAAGGTAACAATCAGTTAAGGAATTTGTATTCCGGCATTCGATTCTTCTAGAAAATTTAGTCGAGTCGAGTCGAGTCTGTAATCGAGAGGAGAGTCATTGTAGAGCGAGGGACTGCCGAAAAGCATCCTTATTGTAACAGAGTTGATATATAAAGCTTGCTACGGAGGTTCTTCTCAAATCTCTTCTCCTTTACTGCTTTATTTATTGCTTCATAAAATGTAAATAAAATCATGTAGATAGCCATATTTATTGTACGAATAAAATAAGGGTAATCGCGTAATTTTTTGTAATCTTAACTTAAATGAATTAATCCGTCATAGGGAACCCGAAAGGGGCGTTGTGGGGTGCTAATACCTTCCCCACACGTAACTAACTCCCTTACCCGACTCTGGTTATAATGGCCAAGTTGGTTTTTATTAAAATCAATGCCTTTTTCTCCTTTTCCAATGTTTATGGTCAAAACATTGGTGGCGACTCCAAAAGAACCCTTTTCGAAAACCTTGTTTCTTTTAGAGGATAGTTCAGTGTTGAGCACCTCGGAAGCAATGAACATAATTTTAACAAAAAACGCGAGTCTCAACCATCTTTTCGCGACGGCTCGCATTAACGTTCGAGACGTCCCAGGACGTCAGACGGACGGCGGCGACAGATGGCGACTCCACTGGGGAAGCTAGAGTGTTGATCCCATTTAGTGACGGATAAATTCAAACTAAGCAAAGATTTGAAATTACGCCTTTACCCTTTTCTGTATGTTTTATTGTATGGCTTTAATAATTGTTGTATGATTACTTCTGCAAATTGTTTGAAATATAAATTGCACACAAAACCCTTGCACACAACAGTCCCTCTATACCCAGGGGCAAGAGTGAATACCTATAGGGAGTGGGTGGCAGATACGACCGGCTTGTTGGCACACGGGGCTACAACCGTTGTCGGAAACCACCAACTCAAGGTGATAACTCTCTTCTTTTGGTCTAAGAATGTCGCCACGGAGTTCCGTGCATGACCCGAGGACTGAGAGATTGAGAGGTCCCTATAATGGGGGCACCTTGGGGACCTTTGGCCTTGGTGAGAACAGTTAGAACCACCCAAACCAAGCACGTTTCTGCAGGAAAACCCTACCTCGTGATTAAATAAGCGTGACTCTGCTCGTGGATGTATGAATTGTGTGTGCATACGTTTGCTGCATTTGTATTGATGCATTAGCATAGGGTAATCATACAACAAACAAAAAAATGAAAAAACCCTAAAAATCACAAAAAGTGATAAGATAAAAGACCTTTATCTCGGACAGTCTTCAGTTAAGCTAGCCTGGTTTCAGGTTCTTTGTAAGCTAAGTAGCCACGTTGACCGACAGAAGAGATAAAGGGTCATAAAAAATATAAAAACGAATGAAAGCCATAAAAATTCCTTTTTATAATAAAAGATTCTTGGCAAAGTCGTATCATTCATACCACATCATCCAATAAGTGGTAAAACTAAGAGAGAAAATAAATGCACTAAGTAAAGTATGCATGCACATCATTTTAATAAACCTCCAAAAAATGGGTCTTAGGAGCATTTTTTGGGAAAATTACTCGGCCAAATCGCCTACGGCGATTTGCAACTTGGTTCTTCACCCTTTTCTCTTCGTTTTGACATGTTGTGCGTCCAAATCGGACAACCCAGTCAAAAGTTATTCCACTTTCAATATTTGTTGTCATAAAAAATATTTTTGTAGTGCATGCATAAAGCACATTCATTCTAGGATGCATTAAATATCCTTAGATAATAGCGAAAGAGACCCAAGTGCGTTTATAACCTTCCTAGAAGAGATAAATGCGCTAAGGTATGATGATAACCTTTTGAAAAAAGGGAACCATCACACTGAAGTAGGTATGGTACCCTTAAAACATAGGCTTCTGAAAAAAATACCAAAGCTATTGTCTAAAGCATATCTATTTCACATCAACCATTTAAAAAGCTATAATAAAAATTGTTAAAATCATTTAGAAAGTGGCTGGTCTTCCGCCCGTCCTCACTCGCGCTAAAAAAGCTAAGAAGATGGAACATCTGGAGGAACAAAACCGAAAGCTCACCACTGAGCTCAATACGCTGAAAGAACAAATGGCACAGATGTTAGAAATGATGCGCCAACAAAATCTTCATAAAGAGGGTCCTCAAAGTGGACAAGCCTCCCACCAAGAAGAAGAGGAGGGACCCAATGATGAACAAGCCCAATCTGACACAAGGGCATTGCATATTCATGCACCAAAAGTATCAAAACAACAGCTGACTGCCCTGGAAGAGCGATTGAGAGCCATGGAGGGGCATAATTTTGATGTTAAAGAGGCGGCTGATATGTGCCTCGTCAAAAACATCCAATTCCCTAACAAGTTCAAAACTCCGGACTTCCCAAAATACATGGGAATGACCTGTCCAAAAAGCCATCTTACAATGTACTGCTGTAAGATGGCTGCACATGCTGATAATGAAAAACTCCTGATCCACTGCTTTCAGGAGAGCCTGGCTGAATCAGCCTTAAACTGGTATATGCAGCTGGAAGGAGGGCAAATCCAAACCTGGAGACACCTGGCAGATGCTTTTCTTTGTCGCTATAAATACAATATTGATCTGACCCCTGAAAGAGCAGATCTACAACTATTAAGCAAGAAAGACGATGAATCCTTCAAGGCATATGCCCAAAGATGGAGGGAGTTGGCAGCACAAGTAGAGCCTCCTCTATCCGACAAAGAGACTACATCCATGTTCATCAATTCTTTGACTGGTCCCTATTATGACAAAATGATAGGGAACACATCAACACTCTTCGCAGATGTAGTCATCATAGGAGAAAGAGTAGAGCAAGGTTTAAAAAGCGGAAGAATTACACAGAATTCCTCCAATTCCTCTACTCAACACGTTAAAAAGAGCTTTGGAAAGAAGAAGGAAGGAACCGTGAATGCAATCAACCTCGCCACTCCTTCTTCCTCCTCGCAGCAGATCAAGCCACGCAGGCCAGAGAGGAAATTCACTCCAATCCCAACTTCCTATGGAAGCCTGCTGTCAAAATTATTGGATGCCAAACTCCTCGTACGCATCCCTCCCAAGAAGATGGAGCCACCATACCCAGAATGGTATAAATCTAATGAAAGTTGTGATTACCATTCAGGTTCTCCGGGACACTCCGTCGAAAATTGTATGGCCTTAAAACACAAGGTCCAAAGTTTGATAGAGGCAGGATGGATCACTTTTGACGCATCTACTCCAAAGGTGGACGAGCAGCCCTTATCAAAGCTCGAGTAAGAGACGAGATAAGGAAGACCAGCAATTTAGGGCTCATCATTTTTACCATCTCTAAAAATGTAATAAAAAAATAATATATAAAAATATATAGAAAAGCTTCCGATGTACTCCTCGTGATCCCCGCCCATGATCACGAGATTTTTGGTTAATAAGGGCTTTGTCAATATTTTGTTTCTATCAATACAATGAGGCATTTTTTTTAATATTCATATTCTCTTTTATTCTTTTCCCTCTTATACATTTAACAAAGAAATCTAAAACAAAGCATAACCATACAGTCATGTCTGTGATTGAAAATTCCCTGGAAGATCTGAAAGCCGAAGGCGAATGGATTGAGTCAGACAGTGAGGAGGGGACCATTTCCCCGGACATGCAAAGACTGTTGGAGAAAAGAAGCTTAATTGATACAGCCCCATAAGAAAAAACTGAGGCCATTAATTTGGGACAAGGAGATAATAAGAAAGAAGTAAACATTAGCACCCAAATTGATAATATCAGGGAAGAGGCAATAACACCTTTGCGCTTATTCATGCCTTGTCCTTTCCCTTGTACATTGGATAAAAGCTGTACTGTGGATATGCACAGAAGAATTATCCGTCAATCTCCAATATAGTCGGTATTGGGGGCACAACGGGAAGCAAAAGAATTTATTCCCCAAGGAGCTACAAGATAATGCTCCTAAAAACAAAGGAAAAATAAAGAAACCGAAGAGGAAAAAGAAAAAAATCCAAGGGGAAGATTGAGCAGACCTTGGATTCAAAGTGCTAAGGCAGTTTCTTCAACGCTCCACCGAAAAATCAAATTCGTGGTAGGCGACAAATTGATCATGGTTCAAGACTAGATTCGAATCAGCAAACCGTCTACCATACCTTAAATGGATGCGGCTGAAGAAGACATTTGAAAATATGGAAAGACATCCTAGCAGTTTAAAAGTGGCCCATATAATGAAGAGATATGGATACAGCCCAGGCAAGGGCTTGGAAAGGATGTTCAAGGAATAAGAGACATCCTAGATTTTAAGGATAATCCTTTAAAGAACAACCCTACAAAAGGACAAGTTGTACGATGAAAAGGGAAGTCTCCCCTCCGTACCTTAAAAAGACGATCTTCCAAAAAGGAGGGATATTAGCATCAAGGGTAGCATTAGTCATTAGATGTCCTTCTTCTGATTCTAAGGGATGTAAACCCAATGACTATTAGAGATCACTCCTCGGGTGTGCCCGACCCCCGAGCATCTTTAGGGCACGCATTTCCCTGAAATTATAAAAGAATGCTATTCTTACTATCTGCTTCTTTTCCTGCTAAACATGTCTATACCCCATTAAATAACCCTGTTTAGACAAACGCTTTGTTCCAAAATGTGTCAAAATAATCAAAACGCCATACACAAAATGAAGCCAAAGTTAACATGATTGATTAGCTAGAGACACGAATAAGAAAATCGTGTTTCGACAATGTTTGAGAAAAGAAATTATTATTAAAAGAAGCCCGTCAAGGTCAAAGGCCAAGACAAAAAGATAAAAGGGCAAAATCCTAGGCAGACTAGGAATGTTAATCAGTCATAAAGTAATCAGCTGAAGACGCTACCTCATTAAAACAAAACGTTTGTTTGAACTAGCCTAAACACTGACCAACCCTGGCTAGCCATTCTTACAAAAACTATTATTTCAAAAAAAAAAAAAAAAAATCTCACTAAAACACAAGCCTTTGCAATAAATCCCTTTCCTTCTATTCTCTTGACCCTTCACCACAAAGCATTCAAGTAGTTGACTGGGAAATGTGGAAATATAGTGATCAATAGGAGGATTGAAATCCCTAAGGAAAGGAAGAGGGGCATTGACATGACAATTGCTCTTCGGTTATAGCAAAGATCCGAGACGGCAAATCGGTACAACTAATCATGTTGACAAAAGCACATAATGATGGAAGTAAACTTAACAGAAGCTGAATGGGGGTTCAAAGCCGATATAACCAGTTAAACCTTATGGAAGAAAAATGGCTGAATGTTATATGTCGTGAGCAAGCCTATCAAGGGAAGATAAAAAAAGGATTACGAAAAAAGTCAACCCTCATATTTACCATAAGAAGGAATTAATGGTAAATAAGTTGCTTCCGGCCCAGAAGAATAAAATTGGAAAATGGGCAACTAAATGTGAAGGACCCTTTATGGTCAAATGAGCTTTCTCGAAAGGGGCTCTTATCCTCATCAATATGGATGGAAAAGAACTTCGACACCTAATCAACTCCGGTATGGTGAAGAAGTATTATGCTTGAAGACATTGCTCAAGACCCGTCAGGAATGAAAATCCGCAAAGGACATTCCTGGGCAAAAGATAGGGTCCATATTCCTCGCTAGGATACGTCCTAGGCAAAAAGTAGAGGTACAAAAAAAAAAAGAAGAAACTAAGAGCAATGGTTACTTTAGTCGAAAACCGAAAAGGCGGCTAAGGTAACATTCTTCCAGAAGCAAGCAGTCTGCATAGTCTTCACTCTGAGCTCAGGCATCTCAACTGAAGCAGTTAGGAGAACCAGGGGGCAGATATCATGGACATGACTGTTTAAGCCTATATAGTACAGCCAACCCTGACTACCCATTCTTCTAAATATCTCTTGAAATCCTTCTGTAAAAGAAATAAAACTTTTGCTCATTTATCAATAAAATTGCTTTTCATTTCCTTTCTCTTGACCAAATATTATGGAAATGCCTCTTTATTGATAAATCATAAATATGTGCAAAGACTTTTTAATCAAAGATCAAACATGCATCTAAAAAATGGGAAGCATATAAAAATAATAAGAAAATAACAAATGCCTGCTAGGATATTTTTAGGTAAAATCAGGGTAGCCTGCTAGATCGGAGATCCCAAAAGAATGGTCTAGGCAAAAGATAAGGCAAAAGCCCCCTAAAATATTCTAGGCAAAATTAAGGTAGCCCGCTAGATCGAAAACCCGTAAAGGGTGGTCTAGGCAAAAGATAGGGCTAAAAACAAGAGATGGATAAAAAGAGGAGCCCATCATCATGGTCATAAAGGAGGAGCCCATCGGCGTATTCATAAGAAGTCAACGGGAGAATGCCAGTTACTTTCTAAATGCATCAAAAATAAATAAACATTAGATTGCATTTAGGACATTCACACACAAAGTAGTTGCATAATACGACTTTGTCAAAATCAAGAAAAATAATTTTCTTCAAACAAGAATAATAAACATGCATATAAGGAGGATAGTCTCCATGCTTGTGATTGAAAATAGAAGGCGCCAAAATCTAGCCTCTAAATGAAAATCAAAATCGTGAAAGGCGAAATCAAAAACCATTTCAGCAAAATAAGGAGCTTCAAGGAAACTAGCTCTAACCTTCTATCCCAATAAAAGAAGGTACATCAACATAGAAAAGCCAATGGAAAGGCTCGATCATCCCCAAGCGGATCCTTGCCTACTCCAAAGGCAAAACAAAAATTACTTCATGACTCAGCAGTACCACATGAGTCATCAAACCACAGTCATTTGAAACCCCAATCAACATTCTTCCATCCAAGAAAAGGAAGTTATCAACATGAAAAGGCCGACAGAAAGGCTCGACCATCCCCCAAGAGGACCCTTGCCTACTCCAAAGGCAAAATGAAAAAGACTACTTCGTGACTCAGCTTCATCGCCACATGAGTCAACAAGCAAGCTCATCCAGAATATCCACTTCATTTCTCAAAGGAGAATAAGGACTACTGAAGAGTCCATCAAAGAAAATACGGAGTCAAATCCTCCATATCACCAGGGGGCAACAAAAAGAAAGAAAAGACAAACTTTCATTCCCCAAACAGAGGCCACAAGAAAAAGGTCAAATAAATGTCTCCTAACAGAGCATATCAAGAAACGTCTACAAAAAGAGGAAAACAAAAGATTTTTTTCCATCTTCCAGCTCAAATAAGAGCTTCACAAAGCCAAGAGCCAGGACTCCATCATCAAAATTGGACCCCCAGGAAACAGACTCCTTGGTGAATCCCGAAAAAGAGAAAAGAAGAAAATCTCTTCATCTCGCTCAATAAAAGAGCGTCACAAAAGTCGGAGCCAAGACTCCATCATAAAAAAATCAAACCAAGGATTTGATCCCCAAGAAGCAAAGAAAAATTCCCCAGGGATCTCCAAAAAGAAAAGAGGAAGAAAAAAAGATATCTTTCTCGCAAAAAAGAGAAATTGCAAAAAAAGGGTAAAAACCCATTCCCCAGCAAAATAAGAGCATAGGCAAAGCCAGCTCAAACAACAACAACCCATAAAGAGTCGAAAACTCCATTTCTCCCTCGGGAGGCAGTTCAAAATAGATCTCCGGAATGAAATCAATTCCCCAGTGGATCATCAACAAAAAAAACTACCCCAGTGAGCCTACGACAAAAGGCAAACTACAAAATTATATCCCCGGTGAAGTACAAAGCCTTCACTTTTCAACAAAGCAAGCAAAAATTAATATCCCCAAGAAATGGGAAATCAACCTATGCAAGAGGCAATCCAAGCCCTCAAAGTCTTCACCACTATTGAAGCATTCGCCTAATCAAGAGGCACAACAAAATCCCCAAGTGGATCTTCGCCTAATCAAGAGGCACAATCAAGAAGAGAATTCAAAATCCCCAGAGGATTCCTGCCTAAACAAGAGGCAACCAACAAAGAATCCCCGGCAAAGCCGGATGGCTAAAAAGCCAAAAATCAAGAATCCCCGGCAAAGCCGGATGGCTAAACAAAAAAGCCAAAATCAAAGAATCCCCGGCAAAAACCGGATGGCTAAAAGAAAAGCCAAAATCAAAGAATCACCGGCCAAAAGCCAGATGGCTAAACAAAAAAGCCAAAAACAAAGAATCCCCGGCAAAAGCTGGATGGCTAAAAGAAAAAGCCAAAGCAATGAAATCCTCGGTAAAACCGAATGACTAAAAAGTCAAGGTAAAAAACCAAATCATTCCCCAAGGAATAGGCGCATGATCGAAGACAGTAAGCCGCCAACACTTCTCCGAAAGCCCGTTAAGGGTATGAACTCATCAATCAAAAGATTGAATGAGAAGAACCTAGTCAATATGCAGGTTCGCACCCAGTGGGGGTGTAAATACCACTAGAATCTAGCCAAAATGCAGATTCGTACCAGGTGGGGGTAGGTACCCACAAGAGCCTAGTCAATATGCAGGTTCGCACCCAGTGGGGGTGTAAAAACCACTAGAATCTAGCCAAAATGCAGATTCGTACCAGGTGGGGGTAGGTACCCACAAGAGCCTAGTCAATATGCAGGTTCGCACCCAGTGGGGGTGTAAAAACCATTAGAACCTAGTCAATATGCAGGTTCGCACCCAATGGGGGTGTAAAATCCATTAGAACCTAGTCAATATGCAGGTTTGCACCCAATGGGGGTGTAAAATCCATTAGAACCTAGTCAATATGCAGGTTCGCACCCAATGGGGGTGTAAAATCCATTAGAGCCTAGTTAATATGCAGGTTCGCACCCAGTGGGGGTGTAAAATCCATTAGAGCCTAGTCAATATGCAGGTTCGCACCCAATGGGGGTGTAAAATCCATTAGAGCCTAGTCAATATGCAGGTTCGCACCCAGTGGGGGTGTAAAATCCACTAGAACCTAGTCAATATGCGGGTTCACACCAAGTGGAGGTGTAAAAATCACTATAATCTAGCAAAAATGCAGATTCGTACCAGGTGGGGGTAGGTACCGACCAAAACCTTAAAAATAAGGTTTTTTACCAGATGAGGGTAGATACTCATCAAAACTTAGCAAAATGCCTCGGGTAAAGTAAAAATACTCACCTGAAGCATTACAAAAAACGGGTGCAAAGACTTGCTTCTATTAGAGGATAGTTCAGTGTTGAGCACCTCAGAAGTAAGTACCCAAATGAGTTTAACAAAATGCAAACTCATACCGGGTGAGGGTAGGTACTCACCAAAACCTTGTAAAACAAGGTTCATATCTAGTGGGGGTAGGTACTCACAAAAGTATAGTAAAATACAGACTTATACCAGGTGAGGGTAAGTACTCACTAGAGCTTTATAAAAGGAGGCTCAAACCAGATAGGGGTTGGTACCTATCAAAATATTTATCATCCGGAGGATCAGCAAAGGAGTAGCATCCGAAGGATAACCGGGCAAAAGGGTTAACTCCTTCCCCTACCAACTAACTTTGTCGGTATATTAAACCAACAAATTAGTCTGGCAGGTGAAGGGGGGGCAGCTGTAGACCCCTAATTTTGCCCGGCCTCTCAAATAAAAGCTAGGGGAACTTCACACAAAGACAAAGTTCACCCGGTTTCCCAAATAAAGGAAAAGAAGACTTTTTTTGCAATAAGACGGAGGTCACCCATCCACACAACAAAGGCAAAGGAGACTTCCTACACAGAGATAAAGCTCGCCCGACACTTTAAAGGCCAATAAGACTTCCTACATGAAGATAAAGCTTCAACGGACACACATCGGCATCAATCTACGTCTAAAAAAGGAAAGGAAAGCTTCCCGGGGGTCCCAGAACGCGAAAACTGGACTAAACAAGCCGAGACCACCGTCCCAGAGTTGGGACGGCCGTCCCAACTGTCCCTGTGCAAGTGGGACGCGCGTCCCAAACTTGGGACGGCCGTCCCAAACCCCAGGGGGTCCCATCCTGTGTTAAATTGCATTTGGGACGGCCATCCCAACCCAGACTGGCCGTCCCAGATTGGCACAACGTGGAAAACACGTTTGGGACGGCCGTCCCAACCCAGACGGCCATCATAATGTTCCAGGCGAAAAATGGCTATAAATAGGAGCCTCATTTTGTCATCCAACACACCTCAGACCCCAGACAACTCAGAAGACTTGTCTACTTCTCTCCCTCTCTCGAACGATCTTTCTGATTGCCTTTAAAAGGTAACAATCAGTTAAGGAATTTGTATTCCGGCATTCGATTCTTCTAGAAAATTTAGTCAAGTCGAGTCTGTAATCGAGAGAAGAGTCATTGTAGAGCGAGGGACTGCCGAAAAGCGTCCTTATTGTAACAGAGTTGATATATAAAGCTTGCTACGGAGGTTCTTCTCAAATCTCTTCTCCTTTACTTCTTTATTTATTGCCTCATAAAATGTAAATAAAATCATGTAGATAGCCATATTTATTGTACGAATAAAATAAGGGTAATCGCGTAATTTTTTGTAATCTTAACTTAAATGAATTAATCCGTCATAGGGAACCCGAAAGGGGCGTTGTGGGGTGCTAATACCTTCCCCACACGTAACTAACTCCCTTACCCGACTCCGGTTATAATGGCCAAGTTGATTTTTATTAAAATCAATGCCTTTTTCTCCTTTTCCAATGTTTATGGTCAAAACATTGGTGGCGACTCCAAAAGAACCCTTTTCGAAAACCTTGTTTCTTTTAGAGGATAGTTCAGTGTTGAGCACCTCGGAAGCAATGAACATAATTTTAACAAAAAACGCGAGTCTCAACCATCTTTTCGCGACCGCTCGCATTAACGTTCGAGACGTCCCAGGACGTTGGACGGACGGTGGCGACAATCATCCATAAACACCTTGTCGCTGCCTCCCCGAAAATGGGGGCGCGGTCGGAGCGACGCGATGGTTTTTCGACTCTTCATTTTTATTTTCGCGTTTTTTATTGGTGGCTACAACGCCTTTAGGCTGTCCGATAACTGGGCTAACCTAGGGGCGAGGTTTTCAAAAGGTGTCCTTGAGTTGTCCGATAACCGGGCTAACCCAAGGACTTTATTTATTTTGGGTTCTATGGAGTCGCCACCGATGTTTTTACCGGAAACATCGGAAAAGGGGTTTTGAAAGGCGTTGGTTTTCAAAAACCAACTTTGGTCATTAGAACCAGAGTTGGGTAAGGGAGTTGGTTACGTGCAAAGGGAGTATTAGTCCCTTTACGACGCCCCTTTCGGGTTCCCTATGACAGGCCGGCTTATTTTATTGATAAACTAGAAAAATACACTTTCGCCCTTTTTATTCTGCGGAATTTAAAAGTATGACTACATGGCCCTAATATCTATTGCATAATTTAAGATAACAACGGTAAAGATGAAGGGAGAGAATTTGAACCTTCGAAGCACGCTTTTTATATTAATTCTCTAAAAAATAGGGTGCTTTATGGCAGCCCTTCACTCTACAAGACGTCGGAAAACCTCTCGAACGCTGAAAATCACTCTTGAAAGCACTCAGAAGCTTCGGAAATGCGTCGAAGGGATTCTAGAGAGAAGTTTTTAGAGAGAAGGGAGAGCTATGCAGCTGTGGTGTGTGGAAATGAGGGGGGGAGAGCCCCTATTTATAGGTTTTCGTGCTGTCAGGTGGCGAGACCGCCGGTCTCGTCTGACAGGCTCGAGACCGCCGTCTCGTCCAACGAGATCGCCGTCTCGACCTGTCAAAATGGCGAGAACGCCGTCTGGGTGAATGAGACCACCGTCTCGTCCTTCGCAGGTGGCGAGACCGCCATCTCGTTAAGCGAGACGGCGGTCTCGCCTCCTACGTGAAGCGAGACGGCGGTCTGGGTTGTCCAGAAGGCGGTCTCGTCCCTTCAAAGCGAGAAAACTTATTTTTTGGTACAGAAACTCCCTCCTATCCTAGTATGGGGCCTAATAGTCTCTCCTAATGGCTTGTTAGGCTTGTCCATCTTCAAATAGGAGGTCTTCTGGTCTTTATTTGGAGGCTGGGCAAGATTTGGGGTCTACAGCTGCCCCCCCTTTATCCGTCCAGTCGACTGCTGGCCTTTTGTGTCAGGATGATCGACTGGGGGGTAAAGGAGTTGACCCTCTTGCCCGGTTGCCCTTCAGATGTCCCGTCTTGCGGCGATTGATCTTCTGGGGAAAACTTTGGTGTTCGTGCACTTCCGAGATACTACTTTTGACGTAACCGATCTCTTCGATGACAACGTGATAAGACCTTAGGAACTCCTTCTGACGGAGCCGAACCTTCGGTTGATGGGTATGAACCCCCCATCAGGGTGGTAGTTGCAGTCCGTTGTGTGGGACCGGTGGTGGTGGCGGCTTACTGCTCGGGTAGCTCATGCGCCGATGTGAAACCTTAGGATGCTCCTTCTGACGGTAGCCGATCCTTCGGTTAATGGGTATGAACCCCCCATCAGGCTGGTAGTTGCAGTCCGTTGTGTGGGACTGGATGGGTATGAACCCCCCATCAGGGTGGTACAGTCCGTTGTGCGGGACTGGATGGGTATGAACCCCCCATCAGGGTGGTACAGTCCGTTGTGCGGGACTGGATGGGTATGAACCCCCCATCAGGGTGGTAGTGCGACTTACTGATCCGGCTCGAGCGCAGATCAGGCGCAGGTCTCTGGAGAGTGCTTCTTGTGTTGAGTTGACTGCTTTTCGGATCTCTTGAATAGTCATCCGGTTCATGTCGGGGATTTTGTTGGTGTTCATCCGACCTTTGTTGATTGTCGGGGATCCTTTTGTTTTTGCTCTTTTGGTAGTGATCATCCGATCCTGGTTGGTTGGTCGGATGGATCTTGGTTTTGTTCGACTCTTGTTTGGTAGTCGAAACTTTGTTGGTTGGTGTGATGGCTTAATCCTGCCTTTTTTCTCGCGATTTTATCTCTTTTTTCTCGCGATTTTGGATTTTGGCTTTTTATTGAGCGTGTGCCTTTTTCTTTTTTTAAGCTTCCTCTTTTTTTTTGTTATGCTGGCCTTTGTAAAAGAAGGCGATAAAGCTTTTTGGTTAATGTAAGAAGGTCGGTGAATTTTTACCAGGATACCCTTTTTATGAATGCAATCATGAAGATGATGAATGTTTGTCCATGTACTTTGTTTGTTTGTACTTTTGACGAAGTCATTTTTGTGCGACTATTCGTGTATGGATGTTGTTGATGCAAATTTATTTTAATTGAGGACATTTTAGAAAGTGACCGGTACTTTCCTTCTTTTTGTTCTCTCGTGATTATTCTTTTTGCACTTTTTGTTTTAACCCTATCTTTTGCCTAGACCGCCCTTTGCGGGTTTTCGATCTAGTGGGTTTTGATTCTTTGTTTTGAGACATTTTGATGGGCTTTTTTTCTTTTTACGAAAGCCTTATCTTTTGCCTAGACCGCCCTTTGCGGGTTTTCGATCTAGCAGGCTGCCTTGTACTTTTTACTTGGGACGGCCCTGGATGGTGATGTTCGTCTTTTGTTTTTATGTTTTCTCGAATTGCTTGTTTTATGCATGCTCATATTTCATTAATACAGAGGCATTTACACAAGTAGGTAAAGAGGGAAAAAACAACTTTATTGATATAAACAAGTGGTTTATTTTTTACATGGGGGTTTACAGGGGAATTTGTAAGCATGGCTGGCCAAGGTTGGCTAAACTGTATGAGGATGCCACAATCATGTCTGTGATCTCTGTTTCCCCGCTTTTCCTGGACCCTTCAGTTGAGATGCTCGAATCCGGAGTGAAGACCATGCGGAGTCTGCTTGCTATTGTGGAGGTATTACCTTAGTCGCCTTTGCGGTTTTCGGCTAAGGTAATCATTGCTCTGTTTATATTCTTTTTTTTTTTTTTTTTTTGTGTAACCTCTACTTTTTGCCTAGGACGTGTCCTAGCGAGGTATGTAGGCCCTATCTTTTGCCCAGGGCGCTCTTTGCGAGTTTTCATCCTGACGGGTCATGAGCAATGTCTTTTAGACGTAGTATTTTTTCACCGCATCTGAGTTGACAGGGTAACGGAGCTCTTCTCCATCCACGTTGGTGAGGATAAGGGCTCCTCCCGAGAAGGCTCGCTTGACCATAAAGGGTCCTTCGTAGTTAGCTGCCCATTTCCCGATTTTGTCTTTTTGGGCTGGAAGTAGTTTCTTTACTACCAGATCTCCTTCTTGGAAAGTGCGGGGATTGACCTTCTTGTCATAGGCCCTCTTGATTTTCCTCTGGTAAGCCTGCCCCCGACATATGGCGTCCAATTGTTTTTCTTCGATTAGGTTCAATTGATCATACCGGTTTTGGACCCATTCAGCTTCTGTCAATTTAGCTTCCATGGCAACTCGTAGGGAGGGTATTTCGACCTCTATTGGTAGCACGACCTCCATTCCGTATACGAGGGAAAACGGGGTAGCCCCTGTGGAGGTCCGTACCGACGTTCGGTAACCATGCAAGGCAAAAGGAAGCATTTCATGCCAATCTTTGTAGGTGACCACCATTTTCTGGATGATTTTCTTGATATTTTTATTGGCTGCCTCTACTGCACCGTTCATCTTTGGTCGGTACGGAGAGGAATTGTGGTGCTGGATTTTGAAGTCTTGGCATAATTCCTCCATCATTTTATTGTTAAGATTGGTCCCATTGTCAGTAATGAGCCTATGAGGGATGCCATACCGACATATAATGTTTTTCTTGATGAAGGTGGTCACCGCTTTCCGGGTTACATGTGCGTATGATGCTGCTTCGACCCACTTGGTGAAGTAGTCGATTGCTACCAATATGAAGCGATGGCCGTTAGACACTTTGGGTTCAATGGGTCCGATGACGTCCATGCCCCACATAGAAAATGGCCATGGCGTAGCCAGGTTACTGAGAGGTGCGGGTGGCACATGGATGTTATCGGCGTACACTTGGCATTTATGACATTTCTTGGCATATTGATGGCAGTCGGCTTCCATTGTGGACCAATAGTACCCTGCCCTGAGGATTTTCTTGGCCATGACATGCCCGGGTGCGTGGGTTCCAAAAGTCCCTTTGTGGATTTCTTTTATCAATGCTTGGGCTTCTTCTTGGTCCACACACCTTAAGAGAGTAGAGTCGGGGCTCTTTTTGTAGAGGGTTCCTTCAATCAATGTGAACCCTATAGCCCTTTTGCGAATGGTTCGTTTATCATTGTCACTGATTCCCTCGGGGTACTCGCCCTTCATGAGGTACCGCTTAATGTCATGGTACCAGGGGTTTTGATCGCGCTCGCCACTTACTGCCATGCAGAAAGCTTGTTTATCATGCAGTTTGACTTGAATGATAGGCATCTCATGTTCCTGGTCCAGGGCAAACATGGATGATAGAGTGGCGAGGGCGTCGACAATTTGGTTGTCCTCCCTAGGGATGTACTGGAAAGTGACGCTTTCCATTCTTGCGACCAGCTCGCGGATGTGCTCTAGATATGGGATCAATTTTGAGTTTCGGGTTTCCCATTCACCTTTAAGTTGATAAATGACAAGGGATGAATCACCGAATATTTTGAGCTTAGTGACCCCATGATCTAAAGCTGCTCGGATTCCTAGCGCACATGCTTCGTATTCGGCCATGTTGTTGGTACAATCGAAATTAAGTCTGGCCGTTACAGGAATGTGTTTCTTTCCGGGGGATATCAAAATAGCTCCTACCCCGTGTCCAAGCATGTTGGAAGCCCCATCGAAGAACATGGTCCACATCTCTTCTTTGGTCTCTTCGTGTTCGATGTGCATGATATGCTCATCGGGAAAGTCGTCTTGTAAGGACTGGTATTCATCTGTGGATCCATGAGCTAGATAATCCGCTAGGGGACTTCCTTTAATAGCTTTCTGGGTGACGTGAATGATGTCAAATTCTGATAGGAGAACCTGCCACCTAGCTATCCTTCCGGTCAAAATGGGCTTCTCGAAGAGGTACTTGATTGGATCCATTTTGGAGACCAACCATGTTGTATGTCGGGCCATATACTGTCTGAGACGTTGAGTGACCCATACCAATGCGCAGCAAGTCTTTTCGAATGGTGTATAACGGGTTTCGTAGTCCGAGAATTTCTTACTGAGATAATAAATGGCCCGTTCCCTTCTCCCGGTTTCATCGTGTTGGCCGAGTACACATCCCATTGACTCTTTGAGGATTGACAAATATAGGATCAGAGGTCTCCCTTCAACGGGTGGTACCAACACTGGTGGATTGGTTAAACAGGCTTTGATTTTATCAAACGCCTTTTGGCATTCTTCGTTCCACACCGTGGGCTGATTCTTATGCAACAGTTTAAAGATGGGGATACATTTATCTGTTAACTGTGCGATGAAACGGGCAATGTAGTTTATCCGGCCTAGAAAACCTCTGACCTCCTTTTCCGTGCTTGGTGGGGGCATTTCCAAAATTGCCTTTGTTTTGTCGGGGTCCACCTCGATTCCTCTTTCACTGACAATGAACCCTAAGAGTTTTCCTGATCGTACTCCGAAAGTACATTTTGCCGGGTTTAGCTTAAGTTGGTACTTCCGAAGTCGATCAAAAAGTTTTCGGATATATTGAATGTGGTCCATTTCATTTCGGGACTTGGCGATCATGTCGTCCACATACACTTCTATTTCCTTGTGGATCATGTCATGGAATAGCGTGACCATAGCCCTTTGGTAGGTAGCCCCTGCTTTCTTTAGCCCAAACGACATTACCCGATAGCAGAAAGTACCCCATGGTGTAATGAAGGAGGTTTTTTCTCTATCTTCAACAACCAATTTGATCTGGTTGTACCCCGCATACCCGTCCATGAAGGAATACAACGTGTTGGTAGCGGTATGGTCTACCAGTGTATCTATGTGTGGTAGGGGAAAGTCGTCCTTTGGACTTGCTCGATTGAGGTCCCTATAATCCACGCAAACTCTGACCTTCCCGGTCTTTTTGATGACGGGTACTATGTTGGCCAACCACTCTAGGTATTTAGAAACTACCAGGAAATTGGCATCCAACTGCCTTTGCACCTCTTCTTTTATCATTAAGGACCAGTCGGGTTTAATTCTCCTGAGCTTTTGCTTTACAGGTCGGCACCCCTCTTTCAGTGGCAATCTCTGCTCCACTATATTCGTGTCGAGTCCCGGCATGTCATGGTATGACCAAGCGAATACATCTATATATTCTTTCAGAAGCAGTATTAACCCTTTTTTCATGTCACTTTTCATTTGGGTGTCGATGTTCATCTTCTTCTCCTCATCCTCTTTTCCCAAATTAACGGCTTCTATTCCCTCCTGATGAGGTTGTATGATGCGTGTTTCCTTTTCCAGCATCCTTTGCATGTCCGGAGAAATGGTCTCCTGCACACTGTCGGACTCAATCCATTCGTCTTCCGTTTTCAGAGTCCACGGAGATTCATCAATCATAGACATGATGCGTTTTAGGTTTTGTTTTAGTTATAGATTTTATTATTCATTTTGAAAGAATAATAAATAGAAGAGGGAAAAGAATGAATATGACAAAATGCCTCGTATATTTAATGAAAATGAGAATGTATGTACAAGCCCTTTTTAATCAAAATTCCTGTGGCCACGGGCGGGGACCGCAGGAGATATAGAAAAAGCTTAAAAAATGAAACAAAAGACCCTAGGGCTGATCCTCCCAGTCCTCCCTCTCTGCTACTCCGGCTTCGACGGAGGTTTGTCGTCCGTGCCGGAAGCGGAGGTGTCAAAGGTAATCCACCCGGCGTCGATTAGTTCTTGAACCCGATACTTCGTGGTCAAACAATTTTCTCGTAGAGTGCCCGGTGATCCCGAATGGTAAGCGCATTTTTCGTTGGGTTTATACCATTCGGGGTAGGGAGGCTCCAACTGCTTCTTGGGCGGGGCGCAAGCCAGGAGCTTAGCCTCCAATAGCTGAGGTAGCAGTAGTCCGTAGGAAGTGGAGATTGGAGTGAACTTCCTTTCTTTCTTGCGGGGCTGCCTGGGTGCTTGCGAGGTAGAAGAAGGAGTGGCAAAATTGATTGCGTGCACAGATTCATCCTTCTTCTTGCCGGCAGACTTCCTGAAGGAGACACCAGCTTGGGAAGACTGTGCGATCTTCCCGCTCCTTAGTCCTTGCTCCACCCTCTCGCCTACAGTGACTATGTCCGAGAAGAGGTTGGAGGTACCGGCTATTGCCTTGTCGTAGTACGCTCCGGCCGCTGAGTCGATGAACATAGCCACTGTCTCCTTGTCCATCAAAGGAGGCTCTATCTCGGGCTGCCATTTCCCTCCACCTTTGAGCATACGCTTTAAAGGGCTCGTCGTTTCTCTTGCTTAGAGCTCGAGATCCGACCCGTCGGTATCGGATCAATGTTGTATCGGTAACGATGGAGAAAAGCGTCCGCCAGCTGTTTCCAGCTTCGGACATGCCTCTCTCTAACCGCATGTACCGCTTAAGAGCCGTGTCCGCCAAACTCTCCTGGAAGCAGTGGATCAGGAGTTTCTCGTTGTCAGCATGGGCGGCCATCTTATGGCAATACATCGTAAGGTGGTTCTTTGGGCAGGTCATCCCGGCGTACTTGGGGAAGTCCGGGATTTTAAATTTGGGAGGGAAGCGGATGTCCTTTACGAGGCACATGTCAGCCACCTCCTTGACGTCGAAGTTATGCCCTTCAACCGCCTTCAGCCTCTCCTCCAGGGCGGAGAGTTGTTGTTTAGATACTTCTGGGGTAAGGATGCGAACAGTCTTAACATCCTTATCGCCATAGAAGTGTTCTTCCTCCTCCTCCTCCTCATGAGGAGGGATATACTCAGCTTGGCCCTCGCCGCCCTTGCTCTGGCCTTGGCGTATGACCTCCATCAATTGGGCTACCTGCTCCCGGAGGGTGTCGACTTCCGCAGAAAGTTTTCGGTTCTGCTCCTCCAATTTTTCCATTGCTTTAGCTTTTTGTGCACGAGTACGAGTGGGGAGAGGACCAGCCACTTTCTAGAATGTCCGAAAAAGTTTTATTAATGCATGTTGAGTGCTTAAACTACCATGAGTATGCTTATGTATGAGAGGTTTTATTTAAATGATGCTGAATGCGCTCTCATTTTTATTTTCTCTCTTGGTTTTTCTTCACTCATGATATGATGTAGTAGGGATGAGTTTGACTTTGTCAAAAGTTGTTCATTTACTTTTGGTGTTTTGGTATTTTTATTTGATTTTTATTTTATAGCCTTTTATCTCTTCTGTCGGAACTGCGTGGCTACTTAGCTTACAAAGAAACTGAAACCAGGCTAGCTAAAAGGCAGACTGTCCAAGATAAGGGTGTTTATTTGTGAAACATATTTTTTTGGTGATTTTGTTCTGTTGTTTGTTTATGCTATGCAACATACAAATGCAACAAACAAATGCACATACAATTCACTCATCCGCGAACAGGCGAGATTTCGTTTTAATCACGAGGTAGGGTTTTCCTGCATAAAAGTGCATTGGTTAGGGTAGGTTCTAACTGTTCTCACCAGGCTAAGGCCCCCAAGGTGCCCCCATTATAGGGTCCCCACTCTCCAGCCGTCCAACCATGCTCAGCACTAAGGCCAGAGTCGGTCTTGTTGCCAAAAGAGGAAGGTTATCACCTTGAGTGGTGGTTTCCGATCACACTGGTGGGCACAAGGCCCTAACTGCAGCGAACCGTACCTGCCACCCACTCCCTATGGTTATCTCACTTGCCCCCGGGTATAGAGGGAACTTTTCTGTGCAAGGGATTGTGTGCAGTTTATATTTCAAGCAATTTGCAAGCATAAACAATCAACGATTTATTAAAGCCAAACAATAAACATGTTATAAATACAAGTTAAGGGAAAAAGTGTTATTTTCTTGGTTTATTTATTGTTTAAGTCGGCCCATCACTAAATGGGATTAACTCTCTAGGCTTCCCCAGTGGAGTCGCCATCTATCGCCGCCTCCCCGAAAATGGGGGCGCGGTCGGAGCGACGCGATGGTTTTTTGACTCTTCTTTTTTATTTTCGTGTTTTTTATTGGTGGCTACAACGCCTTTAGGCTGTGCGATAACCAGGCTAACCTAGGGGCGAGGTTTTCAAAAGGTGTCCTTGAGTTGTCCGATAACCGGGCTAACCCAAGGACTTTATTTATTTTGGGTTCTATGGAGTCGCCACCGATGTTTTTACCAGAAACATCGGAAAAGGGGTTTTGAAAGGCGTTGGTTTTCGAAAACCAACTTTGGTCATTAGAACCAGAGTTGGGTAAGGGAGTTGGTTACGTGCAAAGGGAGTATTAGTCCCTTTACGACGCCCCTTTCGGGTTCCCTATGACAGGCCGACTTATTTTATTGATAAACTAGAAAAATACACTTTCGCCCTTTTTATTCTGCGGAATTTAAAAGTATGACTACATGGCCCTAATATCTATTTCATAATTTAAGATAACAACGGTAAAGATGAAGGGAGAGAATTTGAACCTTCGAAGCACGCTTTTTATATTAATTCTCTAAAAAATAGGGTGCTTTATGGCAGCCCTTCACTCTACAAGACGTCGGAAAACCTCTCGAACGCCGAAAATCACTCTTGAAAGCACTCAGAAGCTCCGGAAATGCGTCGGAGGGATTCTAGAGAGAAGTTTTTAGAGAGAAGGGAGAGCTATGCAACTATGGTGTGTGGAAATGAGGGGGGGAGAGCCCCTATTTATAAGTTTTCGCGCTGTCAGGTGGCGAGACCGCCGGTCTCGTCTGACAGGCTCGAGACCGCCGTCTCGTCCAACGAGACCGCCATCTCGACCTGTCAAAATGGCGAGAACGCTATCTGGGTGAACGAGACCGCCGTCTCGTCCTTCGCAGGTGGCGAGACCGCCGTCTCGTTAAGCGAGACGGCGGTCTCGCCTCCTACGTGAAGCGAGACGGCGGTCTGGGTTGTCCAGAAGGCGGTCTCGTCCCTTCAAAGCGAGAAAACTTATTTTTTGGTACAGAAACTCCCTCCTATCCTAGTATGGGGCCTAATAGTCTCTCCTAATGGCTTGTTAGGCTTGTCCATCTTCAAATAGGAGGTCTTCTGGTCTTTATTTGGAGGCCGGGCAAGATTTGGGGTCTACACACCTCTATGCAATTTTCAAGGAAATATGAAAATATACTAAGCATGCACTGCTGGAAGGTACCAAGGGCATTGCATAAGCCAAAAGGCATTCTCCTATAGGCAAAAGTGCCAAAGGGGCAGGTGAATGTGGTTTTCTCCTGATCCGCAAGAGCAATATGGATATGAAAATAACCGGAGAAACCATCCAGAAAGCAGTAATGAGATTTACCTGCCAGACGCTCAAGCATCTGGTCAATGAAAGGCAGTGGAAAATGGTCCTTCCCTGTTGCCTGATTGAGCCTTTTGTAGTCGATACAGACGCTCCAACTGTTTTGTAGTCTGGTGGGAATGAGTTCACCCCTCTCATTCTTCACAACAGTGAGGCCTGTCTTCTTGGGGATCACCTGGACTGGACTCACCCACTAACTATCTGATATAGGATAGATGATCCCATCCTGAAGAAGCTTGGTCACCTCCTTCTTCACAACATCCAAAATCACGGGGTTGAGTCGTCTCTGTGGCTGTCTCACTAGTTTGGCTCCATCCTCCAATAATATCCTATGCATGCATGTGGATGGGCTAATACCGGAATGTCCGCGAGGTCCAGCTCGATGGCTTTCTTATGCCTTTTCGGAACATGCAACAGCTTTCTCCTCTTGAACAACATCAAGGGAGGTGGAAATGATCACTGGAAACTTCTCATCATGCTCCAAATAAGCATACTTGAGGTTTTCCGGTAAAGTCTTTAGTTACGGAGTGGT
>OY731404.1:20919506-20938249 GCA_963425845.1 Sphenostylis stenocarpa | reverse complement strand
GTTGCTTGATACCCGATATATCCTTCCCGATGGCAGTGGTCCTGGAAGCGGGGAAAAATTTCTCTAGAAAGACTCTCTTCAGATCATCCCAGCTCGTTATGGAACCACGAGCTAAGTAGTACAACCAGTCTTTGGCAAGATCCTCCAAAGAGAAAGGAAAAGCCTTCAGGTATATGTGATCTTCAGGAACATTTTGTGGCTTCATGGTGGAGCAGACTATATGGAACTCCTTGAGATGCTTGTGTGGATCCTCACCTGCACGACCATGAAACTTGGGCAACAAATGGATTAGTCCAGTTTTAAGCACAAATGGTACATCCTCTTCGGGGTATTGGATACATAAATTTGCATAAGTGAAATCAAGTGCAACCATCTCCCCGAGAGTCCTCTCACGAGGTCCAATAGGTTGATCACCCATGTTATTAGTTTGCAAATTATCAGAAGAAGGTATATTAGGTGCAATACTCTCACTATGACTATCTAATGGTTGAGACTCAAGAGATGAATTCCTAGCATGTCTAACTAATCTATGAAAGGTTCTGTCTATCTCGGGATCAAAAGGTTGTAAAAGGTCAGGATTGCTCCTAGTCATGCACTATATTCAACAATTCATGTATTTCCCAAGAGTTAAAAAAAATTCTAAAAAGAAATCAATTATTTACTAGAATGACAATGGTAGACCGTGAATAAGTACACTAGGTAGGTTCCCAGGAAAGAGGGTGGGTCACTAATGGACACACTTAAGTACCAAGTCTTTCCTAGCCGGAACCCTCCTAGACATGCACTCTCACACTACCAACCTATATGCAGAGTTTCCTATGATAATGGAAATTATAATTTTTTTAAAATAAAGCTAGAAAAACAAATTAGAGATGAAATTGTTTTTTGAATTATTATTTATATTTATTTATTTATTTATTTATTTATTTTTTACTTTTTTTATTTTATTTTTTTTAACCCAAAAGAGTTTTAGAACAACAGTGGGCTATCAAAATAGTATTAAGAGAAGTAAGAATGTTAAATTAAATTGAAAATCAAATAAAATATCCAAATAACAACAAATCAAATAAAATATTCAAATAACTCGAAAATCAAATAAAATATTTAAATAACTAAAAATCAAATAAAATATTCAAATAAAAGCAAATCAAATAAAATATCCAAATAATAGCAAATCAAATAAAATATTCAAATAACTGAAAATCAAATATTAAATAACTTAAAATCAAATAAAATATTCAAATAACAAGCAAATCAAATAAAATATTCAAATAACTGAAAATCTAATAAAATATTCAAATAAAATAAAATAAAAACAAAAGAAAACAAAAACATAAAATAAAATAAAATTGAAAACCTAGACAAAAATCTTGGTCCCCGACAATGGCGCCAAATTTGATCGATGTCGTACTCGATCAAATAATTAAAACAGATAAATGTAGTACTAAGAAGCTTTCCTAGGTCGTCTCCCAAAGACTACAAATTTCTATCAAAGCTTATCAATTTTTAAATTTAGAACAAGAACAAAAAAAGGAGTTTTTCAAAATTAAAATATTAGATGAAACAGAACAAAAGCAGATTATAAAAATGCGGATTAAAAACAGATTAAAATGCAATTGATTTCCTGATTCTAATGCAGTGTCACTTATCCTAGATTACGAAATTAATGCAAAATTAACCAACTAAGCGTAGATAAATCCCAAATTATATTCTAATTTAAAATTAATCAACTAAGCGAAGATTAATCTCAAATTAGCTTTAATCCTTGTTCCAATTCGAAATTAACCAACTAAGCGAAGATTAACCCCAAATTATCCTTATACAATTAAGCATTGCATACATCACATAATCTCATCTCTAACACAGAATTAAGCAAACTGTGATATTAGTTTCGGTTTATTAAGCATAAACAAATTATAATTCAACACTGAGATTATTAGATGAAGAGTTAAGAGAACAAACAAAATGAAATTGAAGAACAAAACCTCAAAGATATACTTGCATTCTTCTTAGAAAATCAATACAAAGATTTAGCTATCCATGGAAAGTTGAAAACGCAATAGAAGAAACATAATTAAAATCGAAACAAGAATTTAAAAATAATGACAGAAGAGTAAACAAACTTGAATATAAATTGCAGAAGATGAAAAATGGTTGTGTGGTGGCTGCGCAGTCCTTGTTTTGTCTTTTTCGTGTGATGTGCCTCTCTTATATAAATAACCCTAACCCTAATCTTAATCGAGGTTTGGCCTCAACTAGTCCATGAAACACATCATAAGTTGGCTTCAGTGTAGGTCCATGAACTTAAAACACGTACAGTATTTTCAATACTTATCCGAATTAAGCGATTTTGGTCTCCTTTGAAAGCCTTTTGAGCTAGCTTTAAAACGCCACTGTTTCTACTATTTTCGGAGGTCTAATAAATTAAGGAAACTTAAATTACTGAAACATGTCTATTGGGCCGGCCTGGTGCGCTTGACCCGTTTTGGATAATTTATGTAAAATCAAATTTAGCTCCGAATTGAATGATTTTGGATCCTGTGGAAAGCTCAATGTGTCTAATTTATAAATATTTTAGAATCATGTTATTTGGAGATCTGTAGAAAAAATGATAAATAAAACAGTAAACTAATGTTAGTACCCGTATAAAATAAAATATGACATTTGACCCAATTTTTCAAGCCCAAAATTGCTTTAAACTGTCCTAAAATTAATAATGAGTAAAAATTAGATCAAATAGATTCAAATTAATTAAAATCTAAATTATTGGCCCAATGAAGCCCAATCAATGAAAATACACTAATAATAGACAATTAAACACAATGCACCAATTAAGATAAGTACATAAAGATAAGAAAATGCGGGAAAATAATGGCTCATCAATCTCATTCATGCATCCTCTCATACATCCTCATACATACTTGAGTGTCTTTGAGCAAAATGCAACAAGGCGAGTCTTCCAGGCCCCAGAAGAGAGGTCAGGGATCCGGCCAGAGCACCCCAGCACCACAGGCCCCACCAGATCCGACTCAGCTCATGCCGCAACACCAGGCCAGGCTGAATCATATTAGGAGCTACTCCTAGCACCCCTTGCTACGCTTGGATTTTAACATCCTGACCAAGTTCGGTTGGGACGAGGATGTAAGAGGCTACATCCACAGCATTGGGTTGGACTTCCTCCTCCAGGACCCTCCTACCCGCATCTACCAAGAGGTTGTGATGGAGTTCCTCGCCTCCGTCATGATGGTGGATATGCTGGCCCTGTTCCCGGGTGTCCCTCCAACAAGGATGGTCTCGTACTACATGAACGGGACCTACCGAACGATGACGCTGGATGAGTTCAACGTCACCATGGGCTTCAATTAGCCCGCGCACACCCTGACTCCAGAGTACTAGGGAGCCATTTGTGAGCGGCTAGGTACCCTCACAACCAGTGAGATTTGGGAGGACCTCACTGGGTCGCAGATCCTACCGGCCCTCAGCCCTTGTAGACCCCTAATTTTGTCGGCTTCTCAATAAAGGCTAAGAAGACTTCCTATTTGAAGATAAAGCTTCGGTGGATGTCTATCGGCATCAATCGACTTCCGAATAAAGAAAGGAAAGCTTCCCGGGAGTCCCAGAACACAAAATCTGGCCAAAACAGTCGAGATGGCCATCCTAGAAGTCGAGATGGCCGTCCCAGTCGGCCCAGACGGCCGTCCCACATGCCAAACGGCCATCCCAACCAATTTTGTTACTTAGGACGACCGTCCTGGCCTCCCTAGACGGCCATCCCTATTTTCTGCACCCCAGACGACCGTCCCGAGCTTCCAGGCTGCGAAAACTATAAATAGGAAGCTCATTTGAGCATTTTTCACACTCCAGACACTTGTCTTCTCTCCCTCTTTCAAATGAACTCTCCGATTGCCTAAAAAGGTAACAATCGGTTAAGGAATATTCTTCCAGCATTCGATTCTTCTTAAAATTTTAGTAGAGTCGATCTTGTATTCGAGGAGGAGAGTCTTTGTAGAGCAGAGGATTGCCAAAACGCATCCTCACAGTTAAAGATTTGCAATAAAAAGCTTGCTACGGAGGTTCTTTTCACTTCTCTTCTCTTTTATTGTTTTATTTATTGCTTTATGAATGCAATGGAAAATAAAATCATGTAGATAGCCATTTTTAAATATTGTATAAATAAAATAGGGTAATAGCGTAATTTCTCATAATCTTTACTTAATGAATTAATCCATCATAGGGAATCCGAAAAGGGCGTCGTGGGGTGCTAACACCTTCCCCACACATAACTAACTCCCTTACCTAACTCTGGTTATAATGGCCAAGTTTGGTTTTTATTAAAATCAACGCCTTTTTATCCTTTTCCAATGTTTATGGTCAAAACATTGGTGGCGACTCCATAAGAACCCTTTTACGAAAACCTTGCTTTTATTAGAGGATAGTTCAGTTGTTGAGCACCTCGGAAGCAATGAACACATTTAAAAATAAAACACGAGTCTAAACCATTTTTTCGCGACCGCTCGCATAAACGTTCGAGATGTCCCTAGATGTCGGAACGGACGGCGGCGACAGATGGCGACTCCATTGGGGATTCTTGAAAGTTGATCCCATTTAGTGACAGATAAATTCAAACTAAGTAAAGATTTGAAATTGCACCTTTACCCTCCGTTGTATGGCTTTAATAATTACTGTATGATTATTTTCTGCAAATTGTCTGAAATATAAATTGCACACAAAAACCCTTGCACACAATAATCCCTCTATACCCGGGGGCAAGAGTGAATACTTATAGGGAGTGGGTGGCATATACGACCGGCTTGTTGGCACACGGGGCTACAACCGTTGTCAGAAAATCACCAACTCAAGATGATAACTCTCTTCTTTTGGTCCAAGGATGTCGACACGGAGTTCCACGCATGACCCAAGGACTGAGAGATTGAGAGGTCCCTATAATGGGGGCACCTTGGGGACCTTTGGCCTTGGTGAGAACAGTTTAGAACCGGCTAAACCAAGCACGTTTCTGCAGGAAAACCCCACCTCGAAAATGGCGTGGCTCTGCTTGTCGCCGCCGTCCGTTCCGACGTCCAGGATCTCGAACGTTCAATGCGAGCGGTCGCGAAAAGATGGTTTAGACTCGCATTTTTTGTTTTAAATATGTTCATTGCTTCCGAGGCGCTCAACACTGAACTATCCTCTAATAGAAGCAAGGTTTTCGAAAAGGGTTCTTCTGGAGTCGCCACCAATGTTTTGACCATAAACATTGGAAAAGGAGAAAAAGGCATTGATTTTAATAAAAACCAAACTTGGCCATTATAACCAGAGTTGGGTAAGGGAGTTAGTTACGTGTGGGGAAGGTGTTAGCACCCCACAATGCCCCTTTCGGGTTCCCTATGACGGATTACTTCATTTAAGTGAAGATTACGAGAAATTACACTATTACCCTATTTTATTCATACAGTATTTAAATATGGCTATCTACATGATTTTATTTACATTGCATACATAAAGCAATAAATAAAGCAGTAAAAGAGAAGAGAATTGAGAAGAACCTCCGAAGCGAGCTTAATATTATAAGTCTTTTACAAAGAGGATGCTTTTCGGTAATCCTTCGTTCTACAATGACTCTCCTCTCGATTACAATATCGACTTGACTAAAATTTTACTGAAGAATTGAATGCTGGAATACAATTCCTTAACTGATTGTTACCTATTAAAGGCAATCAGCGAGATCATTCGAAGTAGGGAGAGAAGAATACAAGTCTTGGAGTTGTCTGGTGTGTCTGAGGTGTGGAAAAGTGCCAAATGAGCCTCCTATTTATAGTTTTCGCTGTCTGGCACATCTGGGACGGCCGTCTGGGCCGGGATGGCCGTCTGGGTTGGGACGGCCGTCCCAAATGCATCTTTTACACATGCTGGGACCCCCTAGAAGGGTGGGACGGCCGTCTGGGTTGGGACGGTCGTCTCGACTGTCCTAGGTTAGTTGGGACGGTCGTCTCGACCTTGGGACGGCCGTCTTGACCTGTTTTGGCCAGCTTTTGTGTTCTGGGACCCCTGGGAAGCTTTCCTTTATGTATTCGGACGTCGTTTGATGCCGATAAACGCCCGTTAAAGCTTTATCTTCATATAGGAAGTCTTCTTGGCCTTTATTGAGATGTCAGGCGAGCTTTGTCTTTGTAGGAAGTCTCTTCAGCTTTTATTATCGAGAGGCCGAGCGAGCTTTGTCTTGTCATATGAGATTTTCTCAGCCTTTATTGAGAGACCGGGCAAAATTAGGGGTCTACAGCTGCCCCCCCTTCACCTGCCTGGCTAATTATGTTGGCTTAATATGCCGACAAAATGAGTTGGTTGGGGAAGGAGTTAACCCTTTTGCCCAGTTAGCCTTCGGATGCTTCTTTGCTGATCCTTAGGATAATAAATATTTTTGATAGGTACCAACCCCTATCTGGTTTGAGCCTTACTTTATAAGGCTCTGGTGAGTACTTACCCTCACCCGGTACGAGCTTGTGTTTCACTAGACTCTGGTGGGTACCTACCCCCACTAGGTATAAACCTTGTTTTGCAAGGTTTTGGTGAGTACCTACCCTCACTCGGTATCAGTTCGCATTTTGCTAAACTCTTGTGGGTACTTACTTCCGAGGTGCTCAACACTGAACTATCCTCTAATAGAAGTAAGGTCTTTGCAACCCATTTTTTGAAATGCTCTGGTGAGTATTTTACTCTACCTGATGCATTTTCCTAGGTTTTCTGATGAGTATCTACCCTCATCTGGTATAAACCTTATTTTATAAGGCTTTGGTGGGTTTATTCTTCCACCTGGTACGAATCTGCATCTTGACAGATTCTAGTGGTTTTTACACCCCCACTGGGTGCGAATCTGCATCTTGACATACTCTAGTGGTTTTTACACCCCTATTGGGTGCGAACCACTGGGTGCGAACCTGCATCTTGACAAGGCTCTAGTGGTTTTTAGACCCCCACTGGGTGCGAACCTGCATCTTGACAAGGCTCTAGTGGTTTTTACACCCCCACTGGGTGTGAACCTGCATCTTGACAAGGTTTTAGTGGTTTTTACACCCCCACTGGGTGCGAACCTGCATTTTGACGAGGCTCTAGTGGTTTTTACACCCCCACTGGGTGCGAACCTGCATCTTGACAAGGCTCTAGTGGTTTTTACACCCCCACTGGGTGTGAACCTGCATCTTGACAAGGCTCTAGTGGTTTTTACACCCCTACTGGGTGCGAGTCTGCATCTTGACAGACTCTAATGGTTTTTACACCCCCACTAGGTGCGAACCTGCATCTTGACAAGGCTCTAGTGGTTTTTACACCCCCACTGGGTGTGAACCTGCATCTTGACAAGGTTCTAGTGGTTTTTACACCCCCACTGGGTGCGAACCTGCATCTTGAGAAGGTTCTAGTGGTTTTTACACCCCCACTGGGTGCAAACCTGCATTTTGACAAGGCTCTAGTGGTTTTTACACCCTGACTGGGTGCGAACCTGCATCTTGACAAGGTTCTAGTGGTTTTTACACCCCCACTGGGTGCGAACCTGCATCTTGACAAGGCTCTAGTGGTTTTTACACCCCCAATGGGTGCGAACCTGCATCTTGACAAGGTTCTAGTGGTTTTTACACCCCCACTGGGTGCGAACCTGCATCTTGACAAGGCTCTTCTCATTCAATCTTTTGATTGATGAGTTCATACCCTTAACGGGCTTTTGGAGAATTGTCGGCGACTTACTATCTTTGATCATGCGCCTATTCCTTGGGGAATATTTGTTTTGACTTTTCTGTTAGTCGTCCGGTTTTACCGGGGTTTCTTTGTTTTTTGGCTTTTAGCCATCCGGATTTGCCGAGGATTCTTGTTTTTGGCTTTTCTTGTTTAGCCATCCGGCCTTTGCCGGGGATTCTTTGGGTTTTGGCTTTTCCTTTTAGCCATCCGGTCTTTGGCGGGGATTCTTTGTTTTCGGCTTTTCTTGTTTAGCCATCCGGCTTTTGCTGGGGATTCTTGTTTTTGGCTTTTCTTGTTTAGTCATCCGGTCTTGGCCGGGGATTCTTTGTTTTGGCTTTTTCTTTCAGCCATCCGGTCTTGGCCGGGGATTCCATTGTTTTGGCTTTTTCTTTTAGCCATCCGGCTTTGCCGGGGATTCTTGTTTTTGGCTTTTCTTGTTTAGCCATCCAGCTTTTGCCGGGGATTCTTTGGGTTTTGGCTTTTCCTTTTAGCCATCCGGTCTTTGCCGGGGATTCTTTGTTTTCAGCTTTTTAGCCATTCGGTCTTGGCTAGGGATTCTTGTTGATTGCCTCTTTTTAGGCAGGAATCCACTGGGGATTTGTTGATTTTTGATTGTGCCTCTTGATTAGGCAGATGCTTCAATAGTGGTGAAGGCTTTTTACTTGTTGTTTTTCGCCTCTGAATAGGCTGATGTTCTTCTTGAGGATATTTGCTCTTGATAATACCTCTGTGTAGGTGGATGCTTTTTGAAAGCTTTGTGCTTGTATTACCTCTTATAGGTTGATTTCCCATTTCTTGGGGATATCAGCTTTTTCCTTGCCTTAGGGAGAGGCTTTTCTTGGGAGTGAAGGCTTTGCACTTCGCTGGGGATATCCATATTGGGCGTTATAGGTGATTAACTCCCTGAGGATATGAATTTGTAGTTTGCCTTTGCTGGTAGGCTTGCTGGGGATTTTTCTTTTTGGTGATTCCCCAGGGATTTGATCGTCTTCTAGGGATCTATTTTGAATTGCCCCCTAGGGAGGAATGGAGTTTTTGACTCCTTATTGGACACTGTTGTTTGAGCTGGCTTTGCATATGCTCTTATTCCTACTGGGGAATGAGTTTTTATCTTTTTCTCGCGATTTGTATCTCTTTTTCGCGATATGTGCGCCTTTTTATGCACATTGGCTTTTTCTTTGGATGAAAAGATATCTTTTTTCTCTTTTCTTTTTCTTTGCGATCCCTGGGGAATTTTCTTTTCTTGGGGGATATAATCCTTGATTTGATTTCTTATGATGGAGTCTTGGCTCCTGACTTTTGTGAGGCTCTTTATTGAGCGGAATGAAGAGTTTTTCTTCTTTTTCTTTTTTGGGATTTACCGAGGAGTCTGTCGGTTTCCTGGGGATCCAAATTTGATGATGGAGTCCTGGCTCCTGGCTTTGTGAAGCTCTTATTTGAGCTGGAAGATGGAAAAAATTTTGTTTTCCTCTTTTTGTCCTTTTGTAGACTTTTCTTGATATACTCTTCTTGGAGATTTTTTATTTGGCCTTTTTCGTTGTGGCCTCCGTTGGGGAATGAAAGTTTTTTTTTCTTCTTCTTTCTTTTTCGTTGCCCCCTGGTGATATGGAGGATTTGACTCCTTATTTTCTTTGACGGACTCTTGTGTAGTCCTTATTCTCCTTTGGGAAATGAAGTGGAGATTCTGGATGAGCTTGCTTGTTGACTCATGTGGCGATGTAGCTGAGTCGTGAGGTAGTCTTTTTGCTTTGCCTCTGGAGTAGGCATGAATCCTCTTGGGGATAATCGAGCCTTTCCATTGGCTTTTCTACAATGATAACTTCCTTTTCTTTATATGGAAGGATGTTGATTGAAGCTTCGACTGACTCTTTTTGACGACTCATGTGGTGGTGCTGAGTCACGAAGTAATTTTTTTATTTTGCCTTTGGAGTAGGCAAGGATCCGCTTGGGGATCATCGAGCCTTTCCGTTGGCCCTTTTCTTCAATGTACCTTCTTTTATTGGTGTAGAAGGTTAGAGCTAGTTTCCTTGAAGCTCTTTATTTTGCTGAAATGGTTTTGATTTCGCCTTTCGCGATTTTGATTTTCATTTAGAGGCTGGATTTTGGCGCCTTCTATTTTCAATCACAAGCATGGAGACTATCCTCCTTATATGCATGTGTTATTATTCTTGTTTGAAGAAAATTATTTTCTTCTTGATTTTGACAAAGTCGTATTATGCAACTATTTTGTGTGTGGATGTCCTAAATGCAATCTATTTGTTTATTCATTTTTGATGCATTTAGAAAGTAACTGGCCTTCTCCCGTTGGTTTCTCATGAATATGCCGATGGACTCCTCCTTTATGATGATGGGCTTCTCTTTTGGTTTTAGCCCTATCTTTTGCCTAAACCGCCCTTTACGGGTTTTCGATCTAGCGGGCTGCCTTAATTTTTGCCTAGAATATCTTAGGGGGCTTTTGCCTTATCTTTTGCCTAGATCGTTCTTTTGGGGTTTCCGATCTAGCAGGCTACCCTAGTTTTTACCTAAGAATATCCTAGCAGACATTTATTATTTTCTTATTTGTTATGCTTTCCCTTTTTTAGATGCATGCTTGATCTTTGATTAAAGGTCTTTGCACATATTTATGATTCATCAATAAAGAGGCATTTCCATAATATTTGGTCAAGAGAAAGGAAATGAAAGGGAATTTTATTGATAAATGAGCAAAAGTTTGTTTCTTTTACAGAAGGATTTCAAGAGATATTTAGAAGAATGGGTAGTCAGGGATGGCTATACTGTATAGGCTTGAATAGTCATGTCTATGATATCTGCCCCCCAGATCTCCTAATTGCTTCAGTTGAGATGCCTGAGCTCAGAGTGAAGACTATGCAGACTGCTTGCTTCAGGAAGAATGTTACTTTAGCCGCCTTTTCGGTTTTCGACTAAAGTAACCATTGCTCTTAGTTTCTTTTTTTTATTTACTTTTTTTTAACCTCTTCTTTTTGCCTAGGACGTATCCTAGCGAGGGATATAGACCCTATCTTTTGCCCAGGGATGCCCTTTGCGGATTTTCATTCCTGACGGGTCTTGAGCAATGTCTTCAAGCATAATACTTCTTCACTGTACCGGAGTTGATTAGGTGTCGAAGTTCTTTTCCATCCATATTGATGAGGATAAGAGCCCCTTCCGAGAAAGCTCATTTGACCCCAAGGGGTCCTTCATAGTTCAATGCCCATTTTCCAATTTTATTGTTTTGGGCTGGAAGCAACTTATTTACCATTAAATCCTTCTTTTGGTAAATATGAGGGTTGACCTTTTTGTAAGCCTTTTTTATCTTCTTTTGATAGGCTTGTTCACGACATATAACATTCAACCGTTTTTCTTCCATAAGGCTTAACTGGTTATATTGGCTTTGAACCCGTTCAGCTTCTGTTAATTTAGCTTCCATCATCATGTGCTTTTATCAACATGATTAGTTGTACCGATTTGCCGTCTTGGATCTTTGCTATAACCGAAGAGTGATCATTTTGAATATAGAGCAATTGTCATATCAATGCCCCTCTTCCTTTCCTTAGGGATTTCAATCCTCCTATTGATCACTATATTTCCACATTTCCCAGTCAATTACTTGAATGCTTTGTGGTGAAGGGTCAAGAGAATAGAAAGAAAGGGATTTGAAAAGGCTTGTGTTTTAGTGAGATTTTTTATGAAATAATAGTTTCTGTAAGAATGGCTAGCCAAGGTTGGTCGGTGTTTAGGCTAGTTTAAACAAACGTTTTTTTTTTTTAATGAGGTGGCGTCTTCAACTGCCTATTTATGACTGATTAGCTTTTCTAGTCTGCCCTTTTGGGTTTTCGGCCTAGGATGTTGTGATGTGTCCTAACTTTTGTCTAGGTTCCCCTTTTTCATTTTTTGGGATACCTAGCGGACTTTATTTTGTCTATGACGCGTTGATTATTTTGACACATTTTGGAACAAAACGTTTGTCTAAACATGGTTATTTAATGGGGTATAGACATGTTTAGCAAGAAGAGAAACAGATAGTAAGAATAACATTCTTTTGTAATTTCAGGGAAAATGTGTGCCCTAGAGATGCTCGGGGGCCGGGCACACCCTGAGGAGTGATCTCTAATAGTCATTGGGTTTACATCCCTTAGAATCAGAAGAAGGACATCTAATGACTAGTGCTACCCTTGATGTTAATATCTCTCCTTTTTGGAAGATCGTCTTTTTAAGGTACGGAGGGGAGACTTCTCTTTTTGTTTGTACGACTTGATCTTTTGTAGGGTCGTACTTAAAGGATTATCCTTAAAATCTGGGATGTATCCTTTGAGCTTATTTTTCCAACAGTCTTTGTATGTCCGGGGAAATGGTCCCCTCCTCACTGTCTGACTCAATCCATTCGCCTTCGGCTTTTAGATCCCGCAGAGAGCTTTCAATCACAGACATGACTATTTATATGGTCCTTATTTGGGTGTAGATTTTATTCAATTATTTTGGAATGAGAGAAAAGAATGAGAAGCATATGAATATTATGAAAAATGCCTCATTGTATTGATGAAAAGAGAAATATATACAGAGCCCATTTAATCAAAAGATCTCGCGCCCACGGGCAGAGACCGCGAGAGATGCATCGGAAGATTTTTATTATTATTTTTATTTCTTTTAACCAAAAGATGCACAAAATAGGGAGCCCTAGTTAGCTGGCCTTCTCTACCCAAGCTCGCTATTCTGGTTGTGATAGAGGCTTGATGTTTACGTTTGGGTCGAGAGCATCGAAAGTAATCCACCCGACATTCAATAATTCTTGAACCCTATATTTCAGGTTGATGCAATTATCCACGGAATGCCCAGGAGCACCTGAGTGGTAATCATATTTTTCGTTGAGTTTGTACCAACCGGGGTAAGGTGGATCTTTCTTCTTTGGGGAGATACGTGTTAAGAGCTTGGCCTCTAAAAGCCTTGGTAGCAGACTCCCATAAGAGATTGGGATGAGAGTGAATTTCTTCTCTTGTCTGCGTGACTGTCCAGCTGATGGCGAAGAGGAAGAAAGAGTAGTAAAGTTCATGGCGTTTACACTTCCCTCCTTTTTCTTGCCAAAGGGATTCTTGAATGATGCGTGGGATTTCTTAGACTTGGGAGGGAATCGAGTATTTTCGATATCGGTTACCTCCTTTACATCAAAGTTGTGTCCCTCTAATGCCCTTAATTTTTCTTCTAGGGCAAGAATTCGTTGCTCAGAGACCGTATTGTGGAAGCATTGTTGGTACATTAACTCCGTCAATTGCGCCATTTGTTCCTTTATGGCATTAAGCTCGGCGGTGAGCATACAGTTTTGCTCCTCTAATTGCTCAATCTTCTTAGCTTTTTGAGCGCGAGTGAGAACAGGTAGAAGACCGGCCACTTTCTAAATGATTTAAAGATTTTTATTATTGTTTTTTATTTCAAATGATTAGTGTGAGATAGATATGTCTTAGACAATAGCTTTGGTATCTTCTCAAAAGCCTATGTTTTAAGGAAGGGTACCATACCCACCTTAGTGTGTTGACTTCTTTTTTTTTTTAAAAAGGTTGCCAACATACCTTAGCGCACTTATCTCTTCTAGGAAGGTGATAAACACACTTGGGTCTCTTTCGCTATTGTCTAAGGATATCTAATACATCCTAGAATGAGTGTGTTTATGCATGCACTACAAAAATATTTTTTATGACAGCATATATTGAAAGTGGAATAACTTTTGACTGGGTTGTCCGATTTGGACGCACAACATGTCAAAACGAAGAGAAAAGGGTGAAGAATAAGGCTGCAAATAGCCAAAGGGGATTTGGCCCAGTAATTTTCCCAAAACACGCTCCTAAGACCTATTTTTTGGAGGTTTATTAAAATGATGTGCATGCTCCAATTATTTTCTCTCTTAGTTTTACCACTTATTGGATGATATGGTATGAATGATACGACTTTGTCGAAAATTCTTTTTATTATAAAAGGTATTTTTATTGATTAAATTTGTTTTTATATTTTTTATGACCCTTTATCTCTTCTGTCGGTCAACGTGGCTACTTAGCTTACAAAGAACCTGAAACCAGGCTAGCTTAACTGAAGACTGTCCGAGATAAAGTTGGCTTATCTTATCACTTTTATGATTTTTAGGGTTTTTCATTATTTTTGTTGTATGATTACCCTATGCTAATGCATCAATACAAATGCAGCAAACGAATGCACACACAATTCATACATCCACGAGCAGAGCCACGCTTATTACGAGGTAGGATTTTCCTGCAGAAACGTGCTTGGTTTAGGTGGTTCTACACTGTTCTCACTAAGGCCAAAGGTCCCCAAGGTACCCCCATTATAGGGACCTCTCAATCTCTCAGTCCTCGGGTCATGCACCGAACTCCGTGGCGACATCCTTAGACCAAAAGAAGAGAGTTATCACCTTGAGTTGGTGGTTTCCGACAACGGTTGTAGCCCCATGTGCCAAATGGTCGGTCGTATCTGCCACCCACTCCCTATAGGTATTCACTCTTGCCCCCGGGTATAGAGGGACTGTTGTGTGCAAGGGTTTTGTGTGCAATTTATATTTCAAACAATTTCCAGAAAATAATCATACAACAATTATTAAAGCCATACAATAAAACATACAGAAGAGGGTAAAGGCGTAATTTCAAATCTTTACTTAGTTTGAATTTATCCGTCACTAAATGGGATCAACTCTCTAGCTTCCCCAGTGGAGTCGCCATCTGTCGCCACCGTCCGTTTCGACGTCCAGGGACATCTCGAACGTTTAATGCGAGCGGTCGCGAAAAGATGGTTTAGACTCGCGTTTTTTGTTTAAAATATGTTCATTGCTTCCGAGGCGCTCAACACTGAACTATCCTCTAATAGAAGCAAGGTTTTCGAAAAGGGTTCTTCTGGAGTCGCCACCAATGTTTTGACCATAAACATTGGAAAAGGAGAAAAATGCATTGATTTTAATAAAAACCAAACTTGGCCATTATAACCAGAGTTGGGTAAGGGAGTTAGTTACGTGTGGGGAAGGTGTTAGCACCCCACAACGCCCCTTTTGGGTTCCCTATGACGGATTAATTCATTTAAGTGAAGATTACGAGAAATTACACTATTACCCTATTTTATTCATACAGTATTTAAATATGGCTATCTACATGATTTTATTTATATTGCATACATAAAGCAATAAATAAAGCAGTAAAAGAGAAGAGAATTGAGAAGAACCTCCGAAGCGAGCTTTATATTATAAGTCTTTTACAAAGAGGATGCTTTTCGGCAATCCTTCGTTCTACAATGACTCTCCTCTCGATTACAATATTGACTCGACTAAAATTTTACGGAAGAATCGAATGCTGGAATACAATTCCTTAACTGATTGTTACCTATTAAAGGCAATCAGAGAGATCATTCGAAGTAGGGAGAGAGGAAGACAAGTCTTGGAGTTGTCTGGTGTGTCTGAGGTGTGGAAAAGTGCCAAATGAGCCTCCTATTTATAGTTTTTGCTGCCTGACACATCTGGGACGACCGTCTGGGCCGGAACGGCCGTCTGGGCCGGAACGGCCGTCTGGGTTGGGACGGCCGTCCCAAATGCATCTTTTACACATGTTGGGACCCCCTGAAAGGGTGGGACGACCGTCTGGGTTGGGACGGCCGTCTCGACTGTCCTAGGTTAGTTGGGACGGCCGTCTTGACCTTGGGACGACCGTCTCAACCTTGGGACGACCGTCTCGACCTGTTTTGGCCAGCTTTTGTGTTCTGGGACCCCTGGGAAGCTTTCCTTTATGTATTCGGACGTCGTTTGATGCCGATAAACGCCCGTTAAAGCTTTATCTTCATATAGGAAGTCTTCTTGGCCTTTATTGAGATGTCAGGCGAGCTTTGTCTTTGTAGGAAGTCTCTTCAACTTTTATTATTCAGAGGCCGAGCGAGCTTTGTCTTGTCATATGAGATCTTCTCAGCCTTTATTGAGAGACCGGGCAAAATTAGGGGTCTACAATTACGTTGGCAAAGATCTTGTTGATTTGATGAAGTCAAAAATGAAGTTAAAGGCAACTTTGTGGCAGTCAAAGGTCACTTGGATAAAAGAGTAGAAGGTTTAGTGTGTCTGCAGCTCTGCTTAGGTATAATCATTTTTATCTTTCTGCTGCATGAGGTTTCTTCATTTAAAAGATTTTGCAATTGCCTCTAAAAAATGTTTTAACGGTTAAAAACAAAGCATTCTGAAAAAAGCTTTCTTAATCAACTATTTTAACTAATATCATATAAGCTTTATCAACTAAAATGTTCTTCACACTTTTATAACAGGATTTTAACTAATATAACTTCGAAATAACCGATTGTTTTCATTAAAGGAAGTTTTGAAAACCTTCAGTCAGTATTTTAACTGATACAGTTTCGAAATAACCGATTAAAATCACTTAAAATGTTCAGAGAAGTGTTCTGGCAGTATTTTAATCGATACAACTTTGAAATAATCGATTAAAACCACTTGGAGTACTGTTTGACCGATTAGAATGAGCATATGACCGATCAGAACCAGATATGATCGATCAGAATTTAGTTATGACCGATCAGAATTATTTTAATCGATTAAAACTGCATTTCAATCGATTAAAACAACTTAAGAAAATTTATGCTAAGCGTTTTAATCGATTAAAATAGATTTTTATCAGTTAAAATCACTTGGAAAAGTTTATAAGAATGATTTGAAGTATTTTAATCGATTGAAAGATCTAAACAATCGATTAAAACAGATTGGAAGATTTTTTGTAAAGAGTTTTAATTGATATAAACGTTGTCGTATTAGTTAAAACAAATCTGAAACGCTTTTAATGGATTAAAAGAAGATTTAACAGATTAAAATAAGACTTTTAACAGATTAAAAGATTATTTTAACAGATTAAATAAACCAGCAGTTTTGAAAATCTTCTATATAAACAGAGTTGCTTGAACTTTTTAGAGATCATCTGAAACACATCTTTTGGCAATCAATCAAGCAATCAAAAGTTCTACTTTCAAGAAAGAATCATGCTAGTTTTTGTGAAGTTCATCAAAGTTCTTTCTTGAGGCAAAATTGCATTCTTTTGGAGAACAAACACATATTGTAGAATTGCATAAAACTGGTTTGAGCGTTCTAAGTTTCTTCTGTTTGTTTCTTTACTTTCTTTTACTATATTGTGGGTGCCTAGAGTTGTGGGCACTGGTTTCTGAAGCTGGAATTTGGCTGCAGGGTAGGTCAAGAACTGGAATTTGGTTCTTGGTGAAAGGTTAGGTGCAGGAACTGGAATTGTGGTTCTTGTGGTAGATTGAGTGTAAGGTTAAGGTTGTAATCTGTAAAACATTCAATCTAGTGGAACCCAGCTGGAATTTGGCTGGAGACTGGACGTAGCCCTGGGATTGGGTGAACCAGTATAAACCTTGGTGATATCTTTCTAAACATTTCTCTTCTTTAATTTTGTGACTGCGTTAATTTTTGATTGCTTGCTGTGTGATTCAAGAACTGGTCAGATTTCTTAATCTTTGAAATAGATAATCTGTTAATTGCAAAAATATTTCAAAGATCAATTCACCCCCCCTCTTGATCTTAGCCTACTATTCTAACAATTGGTATCAAGAGTAAGGTTCTTGAGAGTTATTCAAGTCTTTCGATCCATGGCTGGAAATAAATTTTCTGAGGGTGCTTGTATTGATAGACCTCCACTGTTTTGTGGAATAGATTATCCATTTTGGAAGATTAGGATGAAGATCTTTATTGAATTTGTTAGTATAAATGTTTGGAATATCATTGAACAAGAAACTGATATTTTTAACAAAGATTGGTCTAGCTTAAATGACTGTGAAAAGAAATTAATCCAAGATGATTGTATTGCCAAAAATATCATCATATCTGCACTTAATGAAAGAATTAATGGTTGAGTTCAAGAGGGGGGGTGAATTGAACTTTAAAACTTTTTCGCAAAACTTACTTTCTTTTGGAAGAATGAGTTATCTTTATTCAATCTTTGCAAAGGTAATTTGGTTTAAACACAACAAGTTTATAGACAGAAAATAAAAGAGATGAAAGAAGAAATTTAACACACAAATTTATACTTGTTCACTCTAATCCAGAGCTACATCCAGTTCTTGACAAACCTGTCAAGTTCCACTAATTCCAAGTGAAAATTACAACCAGTAGATACTCACCAATCTACCCCAAGAACTATCTTGCAAACCCACAAGATAGAATCTTGAAAACCACCCAAGTAACCAAATCCAAGCTATCGTACCAAGTGCAGATCACAATCCAACCCGCACAATCACACTTTTACAAAAGAGTATGGAAAGAAAAACCTGGACTTGAAGTTCTAATTGTCCGAACAAATTCTAACAACACTTTCTCTCTTTGATTGACCACAATTATGATCACAAGCACCTTATGATATGAAAAGATTCTTGAATGCAGAGAAAGTCACGTATATGAAAGTTTCACAGATTGATTTCACAAGTTTTCTCAAGTAGTGTGTTGTGTATTTTTTCAAAAGATAGATCAATTTCGTATATATAGAGTAAAACAAAGAATCGAACGTTTCATCTGTCAAAAACTGTTTCGAGAGTCACAAGATCGATTAGTTTGATAGTATAACAAGTTTAGAAGAGACTCGATCGATTAGAACTGAAGTATGATCGATCAGACCGAGTTATGATCGATCAGAATGAAACTATGATCGATCAGAATACATTTCAATCGATTAAAACGATCGATTCAATCGATTGATTTCATTTAAAGCTCCATTCAATCGATTGATTCGAGTTTTTAATGGATTGAAACAACTTTATGAAAAATGACGACTCTGTTTCAATCGATTGAAAATTATTTCAACAGATTGAAATCCTGCAAACACTTAGTTAAAAAAATAGCCTCTCTCGTTTTTATTTCAACAGATTGATTTTCCGAAAAACTCTTAGATCGAAAAAATAGTCTTTCTGTTTCAACATGATTAAAATTCATTTCAACAGATTGATTTTTTGAAAAATTCTTAGACCGAAAAAAA